>VNJV01005822.1:0-47977 GCA_008042635.1 Drosophila nikananu | reverse complement strand
CGGGGGGGGGGGGGGGGGGGGGGGGGGTGTCCCCCCTCCGGCAGTGCCCCCTCCTACACATAAACTACATTAGCAATTGGAGGCAGCCGAAGGCAGCCATGTAAAAATGGCTTAACGCGCAAATCTTTCAACTAAACATTAATCCTAATGGTTTTCAATTTTGTTGCGCCTTCTGTGGCAAGTCAAGTTCGCTTTTCTGTTTTTTTTTCTACCATCTCTTGTTCATCATTGCTTTTCTTTTTTTTTTGCATACCAAACTCTCCTCCACTTTTCATTTTTTGCGCTTTGACTTCTCGGTTGTGGGCCCTGCTTTGCATGTTAATACGCTCTTTGATATTGCCGAGCAGCGCCTGCAGCCTGATTGCTTCTGACAGCGTCTCCACATCACCCCCCCGAACCGCTCCGAGTTCCTCAGGCTAACTGTAAATATGAAATTCGTTAAAATTTCATTGGAAATTCAGTTCGTTCTCATTGAATTTCAGCAAAAATAATGCTTTAGCTGAGAGCTAAACGCAAATAAAATAGCTCCACCTGCTCTGACTTTATGTCTATATATATTTTGGGATATTGTGATATATACATATATCCATATCCTCCCCTGACCCCCTCTCATTAGCTGCTAGCACAATTTCCCATTAATCAAGTCGATGCCACAGTGGGAAAGTGCCCTTGACTCGCTTTACAAGGGAAAGCCAAGCGGCTGGGGGTCAAAATAATCATGTGAAATGTGGTGAGTGAGAAACCGCCCTCTCCGCCCTTTTATGAATTTATATTCCACGGTAATTGATCTGAATTACATTTTGTGGGGTCCAATGAGCTCATAAGGCAGGGCATTGATTTGAATTAAAATATTACTTAAAAACTAGAAGGAAAGTTTTTTGAAGGGATGCCAATATTAAAATCCATAACAAACCTTAAAGCTATGGTATAAATTTATAATATTAACCAAATCCAAACACCTGTTCCCTACTTAAAATATAAATCCCTTATTAAATCAAGATATCTTTTGCTAGAGTCCCAACACTTTCACTTTTTGCTCCCAATATGCAGGCTTGTCATTTATTGAGGGCAAAAACTACCCAGGAGATTATAGCAACCTTATGGCATACATAGTTATGCTCACTAATACCCCTGCTATATATTTAGCTATACACCACACAGATATACAAACATTGCCATTAAATTGTTGCTGACAAACTGAGCAAAGGCTCAAGTGGGCTTTTGTTTAAATAAAAACTGTGTCGCCACAATGGCCAAGAGCCACAGAGGATCTCTGTGTGGGTGAGTGTGGATTTTTTTTTCGCCTGTTGTGTGTGTGTTTGTTTTGATTATCCACCACACACACACTCTCTCTCAGATTGCAACATTAGAGACACCAACACACCCTCGTGTATCAATGTCCTGTGAGTGTGTTTGCCAGACAAAAACATTTTGAGCCACTAAGCTTTTGTTGAAGTCTTTCTCCACATTCGGCCAATTGATGGAAGCCCCTCGATTGTTTCTACTTTTCTTTATTTTCCTTATTTTGTTTTCTGTTTCACTTTGCACTTGACACAAGCAGCAGCAGGTATGTAGTGAAGGTAACTCAAACACAAATAAATCATAGGGAAAATGTTCAGCAGCAACTGTAAGCCAAAGCATTTGTACATATTTCATGGCAGTTTTCGTTGACAGCAGTTTGACGTAACAAATTGTATAAAATGTATTTTTGGTGTCCAAATTACGTAAGCATTAAGTATAAATATAACAATTTGATGGCATCAGTATTTGTGTGAATTTGAGACACACATTAATTTTATGCGGCAAAAGTTAATTTTTTGGTTGATAAATGCATTTATTTTTGATAAAAATTATGTGTAAAATAAACCGATTAAATTTAAAAATATGAAGTTTCATTTATTATTTATATTATAGAAAGTAATATAATTATATAATATAATATAAATATGAAGTTCCATTATTTATATTATATAAAGTTATATAATATACATTTTCCGTAAAACAACTTTAATAAAACTATAGTCTTCTTTGACTGTTTTTATAATATGTTTCTAGTATATTAGGGAATTTCTAGCATTTCAATTAGCTGGAATGCCTAAAAGCCCAGTGAAAAGAGACAAAAAACAAACAAAGTCGCAGGACATGACCAACAGGACCCCGTTTTTCGGTTCACTTCGGTTCAGAAAACGCCCCCTAAACAAATTGAAACAAAATAAAACGCTGTCGGTGTGCTGACTTCTTTTGGCCTTTCTTACTATATTTATTTTTTTTATATTGCTTTATTGAAATCATTAGAGCGAAGAGGAAGCCAAAAAACAGCGGAGATTCGGGCCTTGGTAGCATTAATGTCTGACGTGGCTCAGACGAACGAACGAGCGAACCAACGACCGACTGACGCCTATTAATCATGCAGACTTTACGTTCCATTAGGCAGTCAACGAGTGAGAGAAGAAAAGCGGGAAAACTGTGAGGGAAATGGATAAAGAAGATGTGTGACTACATATACCCAAAAATGCTGCAAACATAATTCCTCAACTCGCTCGGATTACGATTGGGTCAAGTTTGGTTTCAGGCCTAAATAAACTAAACAAATTAACAAGGTGAAGGCCAGCCACAAAATACCCTGCTTTCTTTTTAAATATTTTTAAAATATAAAAAAATTACTTAAAAATAAATACACTTGTTGTGTAATGTAAATAAATATATTTATAAATATTTGGAGAACTAGAGAAAATATTTCATTACTTAATCCCACATGTATAAATAACTTCCGTGGATTTCCAAGATCCTCAAAGATTCGAAATGAAATGGAATGTTTTCAATTTGTTTTCCAAACTCAATATCCTGCCAGGCGTCCTTCTCAATTTCCACTGCACCCCCTCCCGACCTGCGGCATGTGCGAGGGTTCAAAGTGTAAGCGAAGGAGCCAAAGGACGAGGCGCAGATGGACGAAAAGTGAAGTCGGAGAGGAGCAGTGGCAGGAACTGAGAAGCGCAAACAAAGTCAGTGGCCGCTGGCTGCCACTTGGCCATTTGCCTGCCCCGAACTTCTGGCTTCTGGCTTCTCCTAATGGCCAAAATATTGTATTACAACAAATTGTGCAGCTACCCCGAAAAAAAAGAGCACCCTTTAAAATGGAGAACCCTGAAAAGGGTCTCCCCCCATCAGCTGCTGGCTGCTAACGATATGGAAAATTTATCAAAAAATCCAAAAGGGGCCGCAACAACATGACACCGTCTGACCGCTCGTCCAGGCATAAAATAATCAGCACAGTCAAGGATACCCAGGGTTTGTGGGGGGTGTGGGGAAAAGGCAAATGTTTGGCTAAAAGCCTTTACAGGTCAACCCACAAACTCAAGGGCGTTGATGGCCAGCAAATTGATTTGGACTCACACAGTCAGAAATTATCAAATGTGCAAATCGAGCTGAGAAATCTACTGATGAGATTGAGATTGAGGAAAGGGAAGATTAATGGGGGGTTACACGAAATGGCAGAGAAGTTTATATATTTTTAAGGAAGTGCTTGGAGTTTCCTTCAACACAAGTCCAGCTTTGATCTCTTTAATTAAGTTTAAAATAAAACAAGAAAGGAAGCTAACTTCGGCATGCCGAAGTTTAAATACCCTTGCAGTAAGTAAGAAGAAGAAGAAAAACCTTCAGACTTTTTCGTTTTCTCGGGTACTGACATAAGGTAAATGTTGCGAAAGAAAAATGTTGCGAACGAATTTAATGAATTTATATATATATTCCTATGGCTGCTATATGATATAGTGGTCCGATTTGAATAAAATTAAAACCGAAATTCTGGAATAATACAAAGTGTCTATGTCTCAAATTTTATGAAAATATGTGGGAAATTGGATTAGTTAGATTTTTTCCTCAAAATTTTCTGATCGGTCCTATGACAGCTATATGATATAGTTGTCCGATTTTGATCAAATTAAAACCGAAATTCAAGAATAATACAAAATGGCCATATCTCAAATTTTATTCAAATATTGTAAAAATTGGCTAAGTTATAATTTTTTTCATTAAAATTTACCGATCTTTCCTATATAGCTTATGATATAGTCGGCCGATCCGGCTCGTTCCGACATATATAGCAGTGAGAGCATATAGGAGCATAACTGCAAAGTTTCATCCAGATAGCTTTAAAACTGAGGGACTAGTTTGCGTAGAAACGGACAGACGGACAGACGGACAGACGGACATGGCTAGATTGACTCGGCTGTTCATGCTGATCAAGAATATATATACTTTATAGGGTCGGAGATGTCTCCTTCACTGCGTTGCAAACTTCTGACTAAAATTATAATACCCTGCCAGGGTATAAAAAGAAACTTAATTAAAGCAAAGTTAAGTTATGCCAAGTTAGACTTTCTTTCTTTGACCCAACTTCTTGACCTTCGCCGAGCTATTTTTACAGTTTTATGCACTCTGCGGAAGAGAGCACTTGATTAGGAGAAAGCGCAGGCAAGCGAAAGTAAAGGCTTGAGGGCCTCGAAGGAAGTTCAGCTGCAGGGGGTTAAAATAAGTTTCTCACACTTGCAATCAAAGCCTGGCTGAGTCCTGTAAGCCGCTCACCAAAGCGTAAAGACAATTCAATCGATGCCACACACACACACACTTTCGGGCCAAGTTCCCTGCTCACTTCGGGCCAAAGTGTTTGAAATATTTTCACTTGTGTCATTTCCTCGGACACATTCTGCCACGGAAAACGGCTCGGAAGTTCTGTGCTGTTCAGGGATGGGCTCGTGTCTGGCCAAGGAAACATTACTTACATGTCCTGTTCCCCCACTCTCTGTCAGCCTGCAACTCGAGCTGATTTATTCACGCGTCATTTGCCACGCCCCCGCCCATCGAGACGCACTCGAGAGAGCGGCCCTGGAAAATGGCAAATGCCAACTAAATGTTGGTTTTTCTCTCTATTTTTTTAGACACATTTAAGGGAGAGGCTCAAGGGTAGCCAGAAAAGACAGTGCAAATACTTGAAACAAACTTATTTGAATATGTTTCTGCTAGACAAATTTTCAGGGAATATTAACTGCTGTAACACAAATCGAAGTTAGGCTTCTAAATTTTTAGTTATTTAAATATAAAAATAAATGCTGTAAAAACTTCTTGTTTACATGCTCATATTTGGAATATATTTGGGTAATCTCCTTAATTTTTTCCAGGGTATTCCAGCTATCTCTGCTAGTCTGCTTTAGATGCACTCTTGGCAGTGACTGTTTGCCGCAAATAGAGCGTAAAAATTGCGCCTCCGGTGGCAGCTTTTCCATTCCTTTTTTGCTCCTGCCACCCAGAGTGAAAGTTTCCCAGCGAAAGTTTTGCCGTTTGACTGGACCAGGGCACCAGAGTTCCCGTAATTTATTTGGGCCGCCGCCGCTGCTGGTAATCAATGCCTCCAGTGAGTGTGCGGATGGGTTAAGCTTATCGCATCCGCTTTTCGTTCGCGCAAAGTGGCCCCCCAGAAGGGAGCAGCGAGCCGAATGCGGGACAGTTTTATGGCCGCCAGTTGAAAGGTCACTGCAGATGGTCGATTTGTGGGCCGCCACCCCCCAAGCATACCAAGCCTTTGGCCACGCAACTCCAACCAGGATTTATGACGAACATGCTGCAACATCCTGTTAACATACCCATTTGCATATCCTCTTGCACAAGAGCACACTCAATGGCTTCTGCCCCAAAAAAAAAAAAAACGAAAGAAAATATATAAAAAAAAAATGCTAAAAATACTGCCACATCCATAACAATAAAACCGCATTAGCAGCTGGCAGTGCTACAAAACAATGCCAGCCAAATTGTTAGCTAAATTATAACCATCATTTTAATGGTTACATTCGTTTTATTTCGCTGTTGCGCAAAAACCAAAAGCTCAGCGCAAAAATCGCCACGCAAATGATGCTCAAGATGGGCAACAAAATAAAAAAAACAAAAAAAAAGGCAGATTGTCATGGGAAATATTTTTGAAACCGGCTTTTAAATGTTCTATGGAACGTGGATAATGTCCGGGAAATTTTATTTTTGCATCAAGAATTATATTTTTACTAAGGAAATTGAATTGTTATGGGAAATGTTTTTGAAACCAGCTTTTAAATGTTCTTTAAAACGTGGAAAATGTCAAGGAAACTTCGATTTTTGATATTTGCATAAAGAATTATATTTTAAACTAAGAAAATTGAATTGTTATGGGAAATATTTTTAAACCCGACTTTTATATGTTCTAGGGAACTTGGAAAATGCCTCGGAACTTTATTTTTGCATCAAGAATATTATTTTGAACTAAGAAAATTTAATTCTCATGGGAAATATTTTTGAAACCGGCTTTTAAATGTTCTATGGAACGTGGAATATGTCTAGGAAACTTAATATTTGCATAAAGAATTATATTTTAAACTAAGAAAATTGAATTGCTATGGGAAATATTTTTGAAACCGGCTTTTAAATGTTCTATGGAACGTGAAAAATGTCCGGGAAATTTTATTTTTGCATAAAGAATTATATTTTTTAAACTAAGTAAATTGAATTAAAAAAGTTATAACAAAGTCCCCTTGAAATATTAATATGTTCTAGGTATTTCCAAAAATAATACAAAATTATACAAATAAACCTTTGATTTCTTGCTGCTCTGCCATCAAAATCCTTTGTGCAAAATTCCACAAACACTTAATGTAGCTCTTGCTTTTTTGGTAGAGTATCTTCCGGCTTTAAATAAAAATGCGCAGCACTTGTGTGCAGTTGTCGCGGCCACAAAGTAAAGAGAAAATCTGGGAAAAGTGCTGGGGGTCCGGAGCAAGGGGAGTGGAAAACTGCCAATGGCCTCAATGAGCCTTTGAGAGTGCGCGCGCGTATGTGCATTCAGCGCCTTTCATTATGACAGCGAAATTTCCCACTCTGCTTAACTTTCCTTTTCTACTTTTTACGTTCCCCCTTCGAGTCGTTGCTTTTTGCTGCTTTGTGCATATCATAAAATTTTAATTGAATTCTGACATTTTACCATATGGGAATGGAAGTAGAGATTACACCAACTTTACAGCTGTCAATAACTTTGATGTCGCCGAAAGTCTCCCGCGTGCACATCCCCTTTCCCCTTCTTCTATATTTATGCGCCTCGTTTCGTTATTTTCCATGAAAATGGGCGAACTACTTTTCGGCTTTGGGCGTTGTTAACATTTCATTTTTGCCGCATTTCACTCTGACGGCGATGCGTTTTATGAATTCAGTTATTCTGTTGGCTGCATATTCAATTTTTTATACGCTCTCCCACCGCAGCAGCTCTGCCGCTGCTTCCTTCGTCCCACCACCCCCCTGGGGGTTTTCCCGGATTAATTCGGATACGAAAAAAAAAACATTTCAATGACATTTTTAATGCAATTTTAATATGCGCGCGCAGCTTTTTTAAATATTTAATATTTAATATTCCCGTGTTTCCTTTTTTCGTCAGTCGTCTCTCAGTGCTGGTTAAAAGTTAATTACCGACAATATTTGCGCTGCACTTAATAAATTCAATAAAATTCTGCGAGTTTTCTTTTACTTGTGCAGTCCGCAGAGACTGGGAAATATATTCATTTAATCTTCGAATGTCAAATGAACACAAATAAGAAAATCCAGCAGTGACACAAGAACCTTTTTTCATTGAGGTTTTTATAAAGTTCTTATCAATTCTTAAATTTAATAATTAATGCAGAGCCCAAGACATATAACATATAATGCAGAAAATTAAGGAGAACATTCACACATTTTCCCTTTTGTTAAACCCACACACGCATTTTCCCACAGAAATCACATTCCACACATGCTATTTTCCCAGTTCCTTGAACAAATATCTATTTTATTATGCATTTGGCGCCTAATTAAAATAAGAGGGACACAAAACTCCGAAAGAAGTAATATAAAAATGTAAAATAAAAGCCAAGTAGGAGAACAAAAATCATAAAAACAATAACAAAAAGTAATCAAAAAGTGGGGCAGAGCGAGCACTTTACTTTTGTTTGCCTTTCACCGCACAGGGGAAAATGAGGCGGGAGATAGCGAGTCTCCTCCCCAAAGGACGAGATGGCAAAGTCCGTTTCGGGCAGATGTTTTTATAGCTCATAAATTCGTAAGATGCTGTGCGGAATTGCCAAGAAGGGGAGTGCCAGAGCATCGGCGAAAGGGGGGCAGCAGTGAAGGCAACAAAACATCAGAATTCATTGGCTTCTGCCAAAGTTTTGTTTATCCTTTCGCTGCCTTGGCATATAAACGCCTCTCCAGCTGCAGAAGGCTTCCCTCCCCCCAGCCAAATCAATACAAAATTGATGAATACAAATGATCATAAAAAACAATAAAAAGCAATGCCAAAAAAAAGCAGCTGGGAGGTAGGTCTGTGCTCTGATTTGGTTATAAAAATCCCAGCCACGTACTCTGTGCTGCTGTTTTCCTTTCGCCCAACAAGGTTGGCAAATATTGCCTGGCCCTGCGGAGTAAAGTTGAAGGTTTCCAGACAAATGCATTTTCATTTATTATTCATATACGAGTCTAGATAATGACAGTCAGCCACTCATTTGAAATTAATTTCGCGGAATAAAGCAGCCACTCAAAGATGTACGAGATAAATTATTAGAAAATCGAAGAGGGGGCGGTGTAAAAATAAAGAAAATAAGGTGGAAAAAGTTGGGGAGGAGTAAAGGATAACGATGCGTCTCATGGCTCTTGTCTGCTCCTGGCAGCTATGGCAACTGCCGTGGTGAATCTCTTAGAGAAACCGAGAAAGTAAAACTGCGACTTGCCCCGCTTGATTTCAAGCGTATCGCTATCTAAATGGTGTTCGTATAGCCAAAGATACAAACACACACTGAAAAATATATAAATTCAAACAGTTAAGACCACTTGAAGCCTTTTTCTCTTGTAAAACTTTATTTGATTTCTTGTTTTCTTCTATTTTCAAGTTCTTTACCAGTTTGTTTCAGTGCTGAGGCTACAGTAAATATATGCATAAACACAGAACCCCCCAAAAAACACACACCCAACCCACAGATGTCTCTGACGGGAAATTGATTTCAATCAATCAAATGTTGTGATTACTTTGCTCTGGCGAGCGACTCCCGATCCCAATGCCAGACGTTGTGTGTGTAGGCCATTAGCAATAATTTACTTAAAGGCTTAAAGGGAATCGCAGACACAAGTGTCAACTGGTAAATAGAAGACCTTTGGGGTCAGAGCTTCTTCCTTGCGGTTATTTCAGTTATCAGGAGTTGTCTTAGGAGCGATTTTCCGTTAAAGGGTAACAAATTTGACTCAATTAAGTTTAAATTCCACATGTAAATATCAAAGTAATTCAATGTAATATAATTACATTACGTATACGCAATGTGGCCCTGCAAAGGCATTTAATTAAATTGCTTTGAGTTAATTTTTCTTCTAAAATTTATTGCAATTTCAAATCATTAGCCTAATGATTTACAGAATTGCACTTTTGATGCCAGACAGAGAAACTTCAAGCCAGCGAGCAGCTGCAGTTCACTTTTTCTCCCACCGACTGGCTTCTTTGTTGACACTTTCGTTCCTTTTTTATGATAAATTGATTGATATTTGAATTTAATGATAAGCCCGTCCTGAAGCTGTATGGGAGGGGAGCAGGGACCCAGACGACCGACCAGTTGGCAATTCAATTTTCCTGGCCTTCCCTGGCCATTTTTCAACTTCAACGACAGTGGCAGCCGCGTGTCTTTGGCTTCTATGCTGCTGTGTCTTGTGGAATATGCAAATTTCTTGCCACATTTTTTCAACCTTTGCTGGCTGTTGTCGAAGTCATCTTTGATAAGCAAACTTTTGCACTGATAATGATATTTTTATAGTGCGTTGACGAGGCACCAAAGGCATTAGGAATTGTGAGAGGGAAATGTATTATTTTTAATAATGTAAAGATAATTTAGGCTTGAAACTTAAAAGAAATAAAATAAAAAAGAAAATATTTCAGTTCTTTGGTTTAAATTGTTTTACAATTGATTGATATCAAGTCTAAATTAAGCTTGTACTTATTATTAAATAAATGATAATCAAATGGAAAGAAAATATATAAAAGGAATGTCTATAATCGGATATGACCAAATATAAAGACCTATTTTTTTTCTAGCTTTTGTCACCATTCCCTTGGAGCAAACTAATGGCAATTTGTGGCAATGCCGACGATTGGCAATCGATTTATAGGCCAATTTGCATAATCATTAAGTTCACATGCCGCCGCACAACAACACACACACACAGATGCTCACCTTACACACGCGTGCACACCTACACACACTGTGTGTATTAGCAATAACTTTTACTTGAGTTCCAGAAAAAAACAAGAGCTCTCGGGGCAAAAAAAAAAAAGGTTGGCATACAAATTTTGCTTGAATTTTTTATGCGAAATTGATTTTCCCCAACGCATTGCGGCCGCCTACCTTCTTTTTCCTCCTTCTTTTCCTCCATAGAACTTCCGCCCCAGACGGGCACCGCCCACATTTGGATATGTCATGTATTTGCCTCAGCATTTTCCTCAGCAAAACCTGAATTTGACTTTGCCACTTTGCACTAAATATTATTCAAATGTTGTGCTGGACTATTAAAATGTCCATTTAAAAATATATCTCCTACAAACATAAGGAAATATTTGTTTTAAATATAATTATAAAGCTTAATTGGTATTTAACATTTTTATACTTTTAATATATATTATAAAATTCCCTATTTCCGCAGTGTAATCCGGCACAAATAAAAATGATATAAAAACAAGTAAAGAGGGAAAGTTTAGCTGAGAGTTAAATTTTCATAAATTTCTATACCTTCACCTGGCTACGAAAATTGCTTAAACTCCTGATGGCCAAAGTCCGTTTTGGCCTCATTAAAGCGCCTCCGGTCCGAACCGGGCCACTGAATTATTTATAATACTCTCGTTCAGCCCAAGACATGGCATATCCCTCAGCCTGGTAATGTGCCAGGGCCAAGTTGTCTTTTCAAGTATATATGTACATTTTTATATATATAATATTCCCCGTAAGACGCTCTTCTGAGGTGTGTGCCCATCCCCTGGGGCTGGTCAGAGAAAAAGTTGAATAGGAAGTTCTTCAAATTATGCCAGAAGCAGTCAAAAATACAAAAACAAAAAAAAAAGAGAAAAGAAGTCGTGGAAGGAAAAGCTAAGAAAATTGGTTGGTCGGAAGCGCTTGCTTTTGGCCTTTTATTTCAAATTCTCTGCTATGTATTTAGGCTCATATTCCACGGCCAACTAGAGGCAGCCAATATTTTAGCTTAACTTTTGGTCTTTTGGCCTCGAGGCAAAAAGGCAAATTTTTTCTAGGCTAAAATGTGCTACTATTCGAAAGAGAGTGGAATTGGGAACTGGGTGCTCAAATATTAATGCGGGTCTTAAGAACGTGGAAGAAAAGAATAAAATGAATGTGATATAAGCTAGTGCAAGCATTATGGGGGAATTCCCTGGCATAATATGGTCCAGTCCTGTGAATAAATCATCACAAGACAAAATATATATAATACGCAATTTAGAAAAGTGCAGGCAGCTTATTAAAGCAACATTTCACTGCAAGCAGCATTCTTAACTGTGTTTATTTTGTTCATAGCCCTCAGCTTTTTTAATTTAATTATATAAAAAAATGTTTCACGATTCATAAACTCTAAAGCTTCAAGAGAAAACAATTAATTTATGATCTAAGTACTTACATTAAGTATAAAAAATATTAATATACTATTTTATTAATGGTATCGCTTCATAAAATATTCCCAGAAATATTACAAATTATTGAAGTTTTCCCAGAAAATCCTAAAGAATTTCTCGCACATTATACAACCCTTTAAGAAATTAAACCGCTTTTCATTCCACCTTCCATTCTTGACTGCATAATTCATATGGCTAAGCGCCGGGTCCAAAGTAAAAGTTGGCCCAGGCACTTGGCATCGCCTTAAGCCGTCTTTTCAGCGCCGCAAATTGCATTTAACGCATTAATTTGACGCCTTTACCGCGCCACCACCAGTGGATTCAGGGCCTAAGAGTGGGCTGTTAGCTCACCCACCACCCACCACCACCCTCTTAATTATAGCACAAGATGATCTAGGGGCCTATTCCGGCACAATGTTTCTTTTCAATTTCCCAGAGTCGAGGACACAATTGAAATATTACCATTTGATAGCTAAGTAAACTCCGGGGATGCGTCGGGGTCACCAATTGCGGCTTCCGCCAGTCGAGGAGATGCACTTGGAAAAAATATCACAGAGATCTGTAAGAAATTATTAAATTTCTATATAATTGGGTGTTATTTCTGTAAAGTTTACAAAGTATTCCCAGTTTTTAGCTGTTACTTTAAATAAAAAAGGTAAAATGATATTTTTATTTTATACTTTTCCATCTTGGTATATATTTTTTGCAAGTGTGGCATTCCTTGCCTTTGCTTTATTCCTCATTCCCCACCTGATTCGCGTTGACTTTTGGCCCTCAGTGTGCGCTCTTTGATGTCTTGCCGTGGCTTTTCCGCCTCCACGGGCAGAGGGGCACAACCTGACCCGGCGCGGAAATTGTGCGCCGCAATCTCTTAAGACCGGCGACAAATACACTTGGCCTGGCGTACGTTCGAGAATCGGGATTTGGGGTTGGGGCCTGGGCCTGGGCTTTAGGCATTACCAAGATTTAACAACAACTTCTGGGCTTTTGTCGTCGGCTGTCTTCCGTCGGTTGTCTTCCGTCTGTCTGCGGGTTAAACGATGCGAGTGAACCCAGGTAGATGAGGAGGACACGGCGCTCGTAAATAATTAATCTGCCCGCAAAGTGCGATTATCAAAGTGTTGGAAAAATGTTAAATAGCTCCCCAGGGCAGCCGATGCCGCCAACAACATTAAAATGTGGCGACATTTCGGCCCAGAGCACTCTGAAAAATTCCCAAGGCCTAAATTAAGGCAAAGCCATTGAGGACTGAACAAAACATATCTATTTTTATAGAGAATCAAATTATATTATTTGTATTTATTGTAAATAAAATAAAATAATTTTATATGCAATATTTTTATGATATCTTCCAGTTTTCTTTTCTATAACACTTCAACAAATATTTGTAAGCTTTTCTTCAGTGTGCCCCCTTGGCCGAAAGGACATTTACCCGCTGGCCATTCAACTTGGAGTTCTTGATATTTTTCGACTGCTTCAGTTGATGTTTTTCAATTATGCAAATAAAGGGATTAATTTGTTGCGGCTCTCGGGGAAAACGGGACGAGGATGTGTGGGTGGCTGGGGCAACCCCTGCAAATTGTTTTAAAGAATGCGCCTGGCGCTGATAAAACTTTGTCTCAAGCCGAGTTTTCTCCCAAACTCCCGCACGTTTTCTTTTCCCGGGGATAGCACAGTTTGCTGCGACAACTATAAAAATTTCAATTACAAAAAGGGGGTAGAGGGGTCTGGGAAGGGTGGCTACTAAATATGGAAGGCAGGGGCAAGACAGGAGGCAGGAGGCAACTTCCAAAATTGACTTCATTAAAGTCGAAACAATTTTCGCGTGCGGACAAGTCGTCTATTTTGGACGTGTGAAAATGACAAGGAAATATTTGAGACGCTGTGGGGAAGGAATTGAATTATTTAAGGAACTTTAATATAAAAAACGTTTAATAAAAATATTAAATTAAAACAAAGCTTAATAATAATAATTCTCTAACTTCTTTCTCAAGAAGCCCACATGAAATACGAATGCTTCGCTTCATATAATTTTATTTGTCTCCCAATTTTTGTTGGTGTCAATTTCAGCTGCGTGCGTGCTGTTTTTCTGGTTCCTTAGCATTTGTCTTACCCCTTTTACCCCCATTTCATTTGCTGTTTCAATTGTCAGTTCAGCTGGAAGTGGCTGTTGAGTATTAGGTCTAAATGGCGAATTACAAACATTCCGGCAAAAAAGGGAAGAAGTGCCATCAAGGAACTCTTTATGGTGATATGGTGAGAATGGCGGGCGGAGAGGGTTATGTACGGGGTGGGCGTTGCACAAATTAAACCCGAATGAAAATTAAACGATGCATGAAATTACTTTGCTTCTTTTTTTTAACTTTTCCCCTCGCTGCTTGCTGTTGGTTGTTGTAGGCAAAGTTCTTTTACATTCCACACCCCACACCCTTACCATATTTTCCAAGCCTCCGTTCCGGCTCCTTCTCCGACTTTGGCTTTAGCCTTTGGCTTTTGCCTTTGAGTAGAGCCCAACTCTGCCCTTCTCTTTCGCAGAGGCACAGAGCGCAGGGATCCTAGAAAGCCCCCTCAGCTCTGCAGATTGTAACTTGCTAATAATAAATGGGTTTTTATTACAAATTCGTTATTAAATAAATTATTTATACCATCTAAGTATGAATTTGTGAGACAAACAAGTGCTCGAAACGTATTGAATTATCTAAAAACATATTTCTAAACTAATTTACAAAAGAATTTATTTATTTAGCTTGGTTCACAGGCTAAAAATAAAATCTCTTCTTCAAATGTAATATAAAAAATGCTACAAAAAACAAACTTTCATATTCACAAAGTCCAAAAAAACCCTTTTAATAAACCCACTGCAGTCCACTGCTGCCACTCTCCTGCTGGCTGTCTCAAGTTCCCTTATCGTTTTGTTGGCTTTTTTAATTTTTAATGTGCAGTCAGTTGCTGTTACTGTAGTCTGCTGCAGAAAAAAGGACACACACCATTTACGCAGGGAGGATTGCACTGGAAAAAAGGAAGGGAAAAATAGAAGGCTGAAGGGGCAGGGAGTAAAGTCCCAGGCCAATTTGCAAAGTCAAATGCCAGTCAACTGCAATTAAGGCGCTAAAAACGGATGGGCGTTTTCCACTGGCAGGGCATGAGAATGGTTGCCTTAAATTACTAGGATTTTACAGGGGTTTTTTTTTAAATATTTCTATCAAATATCTAATTTATTTATTTCAATGAAAAATACTATTTAAAAAACCCGAGAGCTTTACTTTCTTTTTTCTTCTTGATAGAAATAACAACATTTTTGCTGAGAAAATATGTCCCTAGTTAAATAGGATATATTTTATTTCAACATTTTTAAAATTCTTCTTCTGGGGTTCACCTCTTCGCGCCGAGTGCCACAAATCCATAGCTTATTAGCACATTTTATGGCCGCATCTACTCCATTTATATGCCCTTTTCTGCTGTTGGGTTAACAAAAATATGCCGACACGGAAATGAATTTATAATGCATGACTTTTGCTGTTGTTGTCGCCGTTTCGCATTTGGGGCTATAAAATATTCGAGCCCAAATGGAGGCCTGCATGTGTGTGGGGCAGCAAAAAGGCAAACAACTAACTCATTTTGTGGTTGCCAAAGCCGACTCTTCGCCTTTTTTATGCCAATTGTCTGCCACCGAAACACACACAAACGCATACAAATGCAGAGGGAGACTAACACACGTGCCAACAAACACGCTGAAAGTATTCTACGTATTTTTTATTGAAGGCGCGACTGTGATTTTGATTCCGATTGCGATTTTCTCCCCTTACGTCTTTACCTTTTTGTGGTCTGGAAATAACACTCAAAAAAAATAATATAGTGTGTTCCTTTCAGAATTAATTAAATGCAGTCAAAAAATTGTGAATTTCTTACAATACATTTCAACCTTCTGGCTTACTAGGCGTATGCGTAATTTATACATTACAATAATATTACCCATACGCCTGGTTAGCCAGTTTTTTGCTAAATTCTATTTTTATAGGCATTTTTCCCAGTGCTTTTGACCACCGATTTGTGTGCACATTGTTCAATATTACAGATGCCACTGTGTCACAGTGGCCGTGTGTGTTGTCTGTTTGTCTGCATAACCTCCGGCTTGGGTTTTTGAGTGGGCCCTGTGACAGCTCAATATATTCGCCATTTGTCGCTGTATAAACCACACACTCGCTCTCTCCCTTTTGCCCCACTTAAGGTGTGGGTCTGCCTGCCTTATCCTTAGCCGCTAGTTGTCATATAAATGTGGTTTTGCTGAATGTCGCAAAACTGTTGAACGATGCTATAGACAACAGCAGATCCCCGCTTCGCACCTATTTGCAGGAGGCAAGAGAATATGGCACATTGGTTCCACTAGAGATGAAATCCGTGGTAGCAAAGTGAAATAAATATAGATTTTTAGGGGAAAATAGAAATATTTGACAAACCCTGAAAAGTGTGCTATGAAAAATTATGTCACTTACAAAAATAATTAAATACAAGTTCCAAGAGATTTAATTTCTTTAAGCTTACTAATATTTCTGAAATAATTAATTGGTAACTAAAATAACTCTCCTAAACCCCGACTACCTCTATTAAGTGAAATAAACTCAATCTCCCATTCTCTAAACACTCCCAATTTGGCCTTCTTATTTTCGCATTTACTGCTCTTAAATTCACCCATTTAACTGATCGTGTAAGTTACACATTTCCGTGTAGTAATTCATTTTCCTTATCGGGTAACCACTGTGCTACCCACGAGTTCCTTGTGCATGGGTCCCTTTTCCTTTGGCTTTCCTTCGCCTTCCTTATTCGCAAATGCAGGAAAATCAATTTCGTTCTCCATTTGCAGTTGGCAATTTGCATAATAAGGTCGTTTGGCGCAATTTGCATGTGAATGTGATAAATTCAATGGCGGCGCTGCACGTTACACCACACACATGCATATGCGTCTGGCTTGCTGTGTGTGTGTGTGAGTGTGTGATTCTGCGGTGGTGTGCGTGAGTATTTGTTTTTCCTTATTTTTTGTGGTTCTCTTTCGCTTTTTTCCTCACGAAACGAACTCAGTTTTTCACGTTTGACGTTTGGAAAAATGAAAAGTGTAGCGGTATATTAAATAAGTGGGCGTCGTCTCGCCCACCCACATGGCAGTGCAAATACAACGGCTTCTGTTGCGGGTCCCGTTACGGGTACCGTTAGTCTAACGGGACTGACCGAAAACCCGCCAAAATGTCGCGAAAGGCAAATAAGGAGGGATATTTGCCGGGTTTCGCTGTTTGTGATTTAAAAGCCTTCAGCTGGGGTTTGGTTTTGATGCACTTTCTAAGGGGGGTTTGGTTATTTAATAAAAATAAATGTTTAAGAAAATATTTTATAGTTTCTGTGGTATTTTAAATAGGAAAATATAAAGAAGAGTTTAATTTAATTAGATTCAAAATCACAAAACAATTATTAGATACAAATAAATGAAATTAACAAATAATTCTTAAGATATTTAAGCAAAAATCTTGATATATCTTGTCTTAATAAAAATTCTTCCTTGTGCATATTTTTGTAGGGCATTCAATATTTCACACTCTTACTTACACCTGTTACCTTTTTTCGCAAAATGTCCAGTTTTTGCTGCTGTATTTTCGTTCAGCCTTACACGTGAATTGTGGACTGCAGTGACGTGCACTGGATTTGCCCGAATCTAAGTGCCCAAGTCCTGCGGGACAAGTCAAAATTCATGTGACAGGGCCCGCAAGAGGTTTTTTGTGTTTGCTTTTGGGCCAGTTTTAACATAGAGAGAAGATATGGCCAACTGGAATCATAACCCCTGAAATATGAATGTGGGTTAGCGCATAAGAACTAAGGGGATAAGTTGGACTGCAGTTGCAATGGAAAATGTAAATGAAAATGGCATTGCCAAAGGGAGGATGCCATTAAAAATAATTTCGCCACAATAACATCCTTTCCAAATGCTCTCTCTCTCTCTACCCGCTAATTGCAGACATTACCAGCTCGCTGACAATGACCGAGGTGAAGATACCTAATCACATAATGCGCCTGAAGAGCGCCACTCTGGGCTGCCGTTACGCCCTCGACGGGGAGTCCTTGTACTCCGTGAAATGGTACAAAGATGGCCACGAGATCTACCGCTATGTGCCGCGCGATAAGCCCCCCGGACAGGCGTTTCCCCTACCCGGCGTCAACATCGATGTAAGTGCACTGAAACAAATTAACTAAATTAAAGTTGAATATTGTATTTTTTGGCTTAAAATGGAGTAATAAGTTAATTCATTTCCCCTAATTTATTTTACTCTTCTCATAATTTATTTTAAAAGTGCAAGCACACTATTTTATCGCAGTGCTTAGTAAACACAGCAACAGGTGTTTGCTTATTCAAAAAAAAAAAACAAAAAGAGGAAGCGGAAAAATTTAATTTAAAATTTTATTACAATTTACGGTACTGATTTCAGGGTTGCTAAGGGCGGTTCCTGGGGATTTAGTGTTACGACCCCGATCATAATGATTATTTTAAAACATGTAATTGCCGCAATGGAGAAGCGCCACCCTCCTCCGAGTTCCTCCAGCTCCTTCAGTTATTTTTTCGCCCGATTTGCCCTTCCTGCTTGTTGCTGATTACGTCGTCGCTGGAATGAAAATTGCTGCCACGTAGTTTTGCCATTTAACTTTAATTTAATGTGGATGTAACCTTTCTTTGTTGCCCATAAAAATGTGTGTGTGTCTGTGTGTCCCCCACCCCCAAACCCCCATCTATTTGCGCCCCCCCTGTCTTGGCTTAGCTAAGGTCACGTGTTGGTCTGCTTTCCTGGCGATTGGAAAGGTTAAAGGAAATCACTTAAAGCTGTCAATATCCCAGACAAAGTTGATATCCCTAGCGCTTCCCCCGTTCTCATAATAATAATTTGCCAGAAGCACTTAAGTGCGTCTACTTTTGTTGGATGGCCGGTCAAAGCAAAGCGAGGCTAGGAAAGGACCGCGGTTACGCTGTGAAAAAAGGGTTAAGACGACATAACAACAGCTGCCATAAAACAGCTTATCAATAAATTACAGTCCTTCTTTAGAGCCTTCATTTAAATATTTCTTTCAAAAAATTAATTGCAAAATGGACCCCTAAAAACTACTACTTTCGCATTTCGTTTCTCTCAGTGCCCAGCAAAGTAAATCCCGTCAATTGTCGGGGCTAACGTGGCGTATGAGCAATGTGCCAACGCATTTTATGGCCTGTGTGTGCATGTGGGAAAGCGGGAAAAGCGAGAAAGGCAAAGGAAAAATTATGTGTAGGAGGGGAAAGCGCCCTGGCTAAAGGCAAGTCCTTCTGTGAAAGCATAATGCGTAATGCGGCATAATTTTCGTTTGGTTTCAATGTCTGCATTTGGTCGCCGGCACTTCGAAAAGGGTTGAAGGCCGACGAGTTGAGTGGAGGGAAATGATTAGAACAAAGGAGAGAGAGAGCCCCAAAGGGAGGGAAAAGCATGATAAAGTGGGAACATTTTCATGAGAGCTCTCGGGGCTGAAGAAATTACTTCAAATAATTGAGGGATTACACTGGGTTACGGATTGTGTAATACACTTGTATCCTGAGTAATGTGCATTGCATAAGACTTGCAAGGTAAGGGGCTTATCGTATGGTTAGATAAATAATACATCTTAAAGGGATTTAAGCTTAGAAAATCTATAAACAACTAGGACTGATATGGCCTATAAAATGACATTACTATATTAAAACTGCCAGCTTTGTTGGCTGCTGTTGGCCACTGCAATCAGGGCAAGATAAACAGGGTTAGAGCCCAGATTCCTTTTGGCGAAACCGAATTTGGAATTACAAATAACAACTTCAATCTGCGGCCAGGAACGGGCAGCAAGGGTTTAAGGCGGCAACGAGAAAGCAATAAAGGGAGACTGCAATTTGAATTGTGGTTAGATTTGTTTTTTTTGGCCAGAAACCCCTCCTGGAAGAAGGGAAATTTTCTAGGGGGTGCTGACAAGTTGAGCGTGCTGAAAGAATTGGCAAAAAGACGAAGACACAGCCGGAGAAGAATCGGCTTAAGTACTGCCAAGAAGCCAACAAACAAAAGCCAGTCCACAGTCATTGTAGGGAACGGGGGGAGGGTGCTGTGGCAACGACAACGGAAAACAAGCAACAAACCAAAAATAATGTTGAACGTGACTTTTGTGATTGTTTACGCCGGAGAAGGGCCGAAGGAAAAGCAGCAGCATAAAGCGAGGAAAGGCAAAGAATTTTCATAAAAATTTGCCCGAATCAAATGAAACTTTCTACTGCTGCTGCATGTGTGCGTGTGTGTGTGATAATAAAACTGCAACTTAAAGGACTTGACTTGACTGCAATTGTTGCCCAGGGAAAACGAAAAAGAAAAGCTGCTGCTGGAGTGACTTTTACAACATTCCGCCCTCACATGCGTATCTCGCATCTTTTATTCTCAGGCTCCTGTGCGATATTGTTTCTAGATATTTCATTTTCATTCGCTTCGCTCTTCCGACTTCTGGCTTTATGACTTTTGTTTTCGTTTTACAAGGATTTCCCCCAACCCAGGTCCTTGAGAAAATTACATTTTTCGATTGGTGGCGTGTGTCCGGCTAAACTAATAATAAACTGCCTTTGGGCTTGCCTGCCCCATCATCAATCTTCATTTTGTGGCGAATTTGTGAATGTTAAAAATCATCCATAGAAAAATCTTCAACTCTAATTGCGTTTGATTTTGTGTCGATTCATCTCGAAGCAATTTATCTCGCCAAGTTTTTGCACTGGAAAAAGCTCAGTTTGTGGAAAATTGGACTTTGTTTTTGTTTTAAAATGCAAAACTATTCATTTTCCAAACACATAAATCTTAAGCTACACACTTCCATATCTGATTATTGAATTGCTTTTAAAGCTGTTTTACTTACACACAAATTCCAGGAAATATCTTAATCAATACTCAATATTTTATTCCGTTTTTTTTTTCCCCCACAGCTGCGTAACTCCTCGGACACCCAGATTCTCCTGCGACGCGTTACACTACAGAGTTCCGGACTGTATCGGTGCGAGGTGTCCGGCGAGGCGCCCGCATTCAACACCGTTTCCGAGTCGGAGACCATGACCGTTGTGGGTGAGTTTACACATAAGGATGAAGAAGGCCCCCGGCCAGATCTGGGGAAAGTAAAAAAAAGTGAGGCACTTGGACAGCGGGCGACAGCAGAAAATTTAATTAAAATGCTAATAGTGCCGGGCGGCCAACAATGTTGTGAATGACAGTGGCAAGTGATGCAGGATACTCAGTATTCGGAATGTGCAACATAATTGTTGGGAGTGGATAAAGAGCGGAGGCAGATTGACGGCGGCAAGTTGAAGGAAAACTACTGAGGACGATGCAGAGACACTCCTGTCACCAGCCAGAAAAAAGGAAAAAAAGCATTTAAAAAACGCCCAGCGAAGCATCTGAAATCTGAGGCTGCTGAATGTAAATTGCATGCAGGTTGTCAGCTTCCTGTCAAGGAGTCTTTGATGGCACATGGTCTGCACAAGGATTGCCCCCTCCTGCACATGCGGGACGGAATATTAAGGGGTGTTTTTCAGAGTGACAGGCGAGAGATATCTTTAATTGGATACAAAAAATGAGGTGACTTATGAGGGGGGAGGTTCGGTTTAAGCTTAAATTTAAGGGAAAGGTGAAGGAGTTAAGTTAAGTTATTGTAGTATTTAATTTACCTATAACTTTACTTTATAATACACTATTCCTGTACGAAATAAAATATAGTTCTCATTGATGTCTTTTATGATTCCCAAGTATTATCTGATTTTTCATCTTTTTCCTAAGAAAGTTCCTTAAAAGTATCTCCATAAATCTCAACCCCTTAAACTCGCATTAATCATCTTAATGAAATTAAATTCCTTGGGTTTTCCATATTCAACTTGCAACTGCTACCTTGGACGGGTGACAACTTAAAGTGCACCTGGCGGCGAAGGTGTTTCACCTGGACTCCGAGGTCTCCTAGGTCTCCGTTCTCCGGTCTCTTGTCTCCAGTCCCCCCAATCTCCACTCTGCGTTCTCCAGTTTCAGTCGCAGTTGCAGTCCGTTAAATGGAATTCATGCAACATGGCAATGCGTTGCAAATGGCATTGTCGAGTCGTCTCAACTCCCAGGCTCCTTGTAAACTCACTAGCTTTCCTCTTGTTCGCTGCCTTTTTAAAGGATTTCTCTCGCATTTTTTTCGCCTTTCTTTGCGTTTCGCCTTGGCAACCCTAGACTGTGTGCAGTGTTCCCATCTCCCATTCATTTTTTTTTTTGTGCCGCCCTAGTACTCTTAATACAACTGCATAATCTAAGCAAACAATTGAAATGGAATTTTTGCAGTCGACGTCCGCAGTCCGAAGTCGGCGCAGCGCCAACAAAAGAGGGGCACATGTGGGTACAGTGAAGGGGCGTGGTCGTGGGCGAATGGTGGGCGGGGCTTGGCTGCCACTGTCATTGCAATTTTGAAGTAAAATTATGTTTTCATGTCCGACTTTCAAGTGGTAAAAAACTGGGCTAAGACAAAGGCGCCATCTGGCGGAGGCTGGCTGAGTAACAAAAAAAAAAAAAAAAAAAAAAAAAAAAAAAAAAAGGATTCCTTTTACCATTTACATACATAGAATGTGAAGGATAACGAATGCACTGAGAAAGCGAAATTGTTTCGCAAGAAAAGTATATTTCTCAAAGGATAATATTTACTTTTTCTTATAGAGCTTGAATTATAATATTTATATATGAAATATAAAGTAGTTTAATGTTAAAATAGATAAACTTGTAGCAACCAAGTTCAAAATGTTTCGATTATCTTCAAACATTTGTATTAGCAATTCAATCTCAGTTACAATAAGTCATTTTTTCTCATCTTAAAATTTCCCCACTCTTCCTTTTTGGAACTTTTCAAGCAACCCCATCAAGTTATCCAACTGCGCCTCAAGTTAATCAGAAATTTATAAACTCATAAAAGAATCAAACGGTTATCAATATGTGCAAGAGCAGCAGCAGGAGCTAGGCAGAGGCAGGGGAATCCCCCTGGGGACACACTGGGAGAGCACCAACGATCCAGCATCATCAATGAAAGCCGCAGCCCCGAGGGCAGAAACCTGCATTAACTTATGGCAACAAGGAGCAGGACATCGCACAGAAGGACTGCCACACTGCCACTGCCACTGCCACGCCCACGCCCCACGCACTAAGCACATTTCATGCTGATTTTCCTTTTGGCCATTCCCTTAGCTCTGGCTCAGCCCTCGAAGGCGCATCGCAATGCCGGGGAAATGGGAAATGGTTTTGCATATTAAACAATGTGTCTGGGCAGCCAAATTGAACGATATTCGAACCAAAGTCGCAAAGGAAAAACCGAAAAAAATGTGGGTAGGAATAGAAATAAAAGGAGTACAGTGAGTCCTGGCCATAGAATGTCATTTAGTTGCATTGAAGGAGATTCTTCACCTGAGAAATGATAACTATTTTAATAGTTATTGCCTTGAAAAGTTATATAAGTAACTTTATTCACCTACTTCTTCTTCTTGAGTTCAGAGCATATGAATAATACATCAGTCTTCTGAGTGTTCACTGTACCTGTACCCATTGTGGGCATTGCAACTGGAAAAAATAAGGCAAAAAAAAAGGGAAAGCAGCGAGTTGAGTAGGAAGAGGCATAATCATCAACAACTGTGTCAGCAGCATCGGGGAAAGAGCTTGGCGAAGGTTTCTCGTTCTGCTAATGCAAGTGAACCATAAAATATGCTCCAGTGAAAGCCGACTGTCCCCAAAGGCAGTTGCCAATGTTAATTTAGCGATCGTAAAGTGTCAGCGGCAAAACATTTGTGTTGACAAGAAATTCCCACAAGAAGGGATTTTCGCGGCCTTAAATTATGATTTATATAAACATAATAAGCAAAGAGCAAGCTGAGAGCTTTAATTTAATTTTAAGTACCTAATATTGAATGTAATTTATTAATGTAGTAGTTCATATTTTACATTTACCTATAATTATTAAATATTTAGCTTTATTTTGCACACTTATTGTTTTAGCTCTGCTTTTATTCTCTGCTTTAAACTTTAGTTTGCGATTTGCCTTTGACCTCCTTTGTATAATTTACAGCTCATTAGTGTGACCCGGCCAGGGAGCTACAATAAATATTATGGCAGAACGGCTCCCCCGCATCATAAAAATCACATTTAGCTTTGCCTGCCAGTGGGAGGTGGCACGTAAGGGGGGTCCTTTATGCAGGCAATTGCTTTTTTATATTGTAAAATCGATAAGCGATCACATTATATTTCTGTGTGCATGTGTGTGTCCGAGATGGAGGGGCCTCGGCAGAAAAAAAAAGAGATAGGTCGAGGAGCGAAGAAACTCAGCGGGAAAAGTGAGTTATATGTGTGTTTGTCCCTTAAAGTGCACTTAACCATAAATTCAGGACCAGGATGAGAATCCAGAGAGACACCCGGAAAATCGGGCAGGCAGAGAGAGAGAGAGAGAGAGAGGGAGAGGGAGAGGGAGGCAGGGAAGCACAGGACATGTGCCAAGCGTTGAGAGCCTTGCGTGCTCATTAATTATAACAAAAACAAATACGCAACAAATGCACGGGAAATAATTTAAAAACTAAAATTTAGAAACTAAAATTCTAATAATTATTTTAAAGAATTTATTCAAATTAATTTTCTTTAAAAAACAAGCTTGCTTTGATCTATTTAACCTATATTTTGTTTAAATTTTCTTGATTTATTTATACCGTTTAACTAAGAAATTTTCTATTCCAGTTTTCTAACTTTAATTTGTAAAGGCAGGATGCTTTTTCGAAAATTCTTAGTTCTATCATTAAAATCATGATGAATCCCTGTTCCTATTAAATATTTTAAAATAAAACTTACTTATTTTCTACATTATAATTTTTTAATCAGTAACATAGGATATTTCATACCTCTATCAGATTTTTCTCTCTCTGTGAACACAACACACACACACACACAATGGGACAGTGGAGAGTTCGATGCAGATGAGGATACGGAAGAGCCGCGGAAGTAACGGTTACTGTAATGTTGTCTTAACTCAAACATGCCGCAACTCATGCGGAGGATCCACGCGGCGGGGGAAAGGACTCCGGCACTCGGTATCGTGCATTAAAAATCGTTGCCATATGCAAAATTAAAGATAACAAACGGAGAATGTCGGGGGGGCAACGAGTGTCGATGGGGGAAATGAAACGGAGTGCGAACTGAAAAGCGGTCAGGGGGCAAGTGAAACATGGAGAAAAATGGGAAGTGAAACGTAAAAGTCGAGTGGCGACTGAAGTCCCTTTGGAGTGCCTCATTGCTGAGGGAAACTGTCGCACATTATCACTCCCTTACAAATGAAAAATGTGATGATTCTTTAACTTTAATTACTTTTTATATAGTTTCTGGGGTTTACTATAATATTTATCTTTTTAAAATTGTAACCGAAATTGTAGAATAATGCAAAGTGGCCACATCTTAAATTATATAAAAATATGTTTAAAATTGGCAAAATTATAATTTTTTTCCTCAAAAATGTCCGATTGTTTCTTTCATTTTTTTCGTCAAAATTGTCAAAAAATTAGATTTCGAGTTTTAAATGCAGAAAAGTTCTCCATGAAGAACCAAGAAGAAAAAACCAAACCAGACTGAAATCGGTTGAGTTTAAGCCAAGTTACGATCAAAAAACCACTGAAAAGTTCGCGATTTTTGAGCGAAAAGTGTTCCCATTTTTCCAATAAAAATGAAAGGGGTTTCATCGTCAAAATTGTAAAATATTGGCCAAAAATTAGAAATCGAGTTTTAAATGCAGAAATGTTCTCCATTAAAAACTAAGAAGAAAAACCCAAACCAGACTGAAATCGGTTGAGTTTAAGCCAAGTTACGATCAAAAAACCACTGAAGAAGTTCCCGATTTTTTAACAAAAATTGTATCAATATTTTCAATAAAATAAAAGGGGTTACATCGTCAAAATTGTAAAAAATTGGCCAAAAATAAGAAATCGAGTTTTAAATGCAGAAATGTTCTCCGTGAAAAACTAAGAAGAAAAAACCAAACCAGACTGAAATCCGTTGAGTTTAAGCCAAGTTACGATCAAAAAACCACTGAAAGAGTTCGCGATTTTTTATCCAAAAAATTACCCATTTTTATAAAAATATTATAGAAATGCAGGAGCTTGAGCAAACTGCTAGAAAAATAGAAAATAGTGTCAGCTTCGTGCACATTATCTCCTGGTGTTCAAATGGCTCTTTTACATAATTTTATTATCTCCATTAACATTTTCCGTTCTCCCGCACCACGGGCATATGCTATTGAGTTGCATAAATTTCATATAACGAAGTGTAAATCATGTCGGAAAATGTTTATTAAAACTTTTTTTTTTTAGACAAAGATAAAGACGGAGAATTAAAAAGAAGAAAAGATAAAGACAAAGGCAGGGGAGACGCATAGAGCAGAGAACCACTTTAGCGACGAAGGCTCAACATGTGCATAATCCACACTTACCCACTCCTAAGGGGAGTTGCTGCAAATAAACCAGGCGAATGCCTAGAGCGGTGGCCCAATCTACCACAAGCCGACTCCTCTGCCTCGGCAGCCCTCATTGCCAAAATCCCAACCACCTGACCTGGCTTATCACCTGCTAAGAAGAAGCTGCAAAGTGCGCTTCAAGCGCAAAGGGGAGGTTTGACAGGTAACAAAAAATATACCGCAGCATATTAAAAGAAGACCACACGCTGAGCAGGAAAAAGCTACGAAAAAAAAACATGAAAATGACGCCCACTTACAGTGCTCACTGTAGTTGTCCTCGTTCTGGTTGATCCCCTTATCATTGGGGGTATATTAGCTGGAACATAAATATCTTAATATTATTTTGTAACCATATTTAAATAACTTTGCAAGAAATATAAATTAATGTTTGCTTGTGAGGCTTTAAATATCACCTAAATTATTCCTTATTGGGAAATTTAAAGGCTTTCTTAATAAACTGAATTCCAGGGTATCTTTATCTTCCAGTTAGAAATTTTGCTGGTTTATCTTTTGGTTGTTACTACTGCTATTTTTGTTTTTCTATTCACGTTCATGTTGTTGCTGTGAAGTGCTCCAGACATTTTGTAGCTATTTTTATTTTCTGGCTACTGCACAAAAGGTGTATACCCCTCCCCAAATTTCACCACCCCCTCTACACTTTTCCTACAGAAACTGCTTAGTCATGGGAAAACGCCAAAAGTATACTTGAAGCATGTGGCCATTCGACATTCGACCATTTCCCTCTTAGCTTTTAGTTTTCGGCTTATTGCAGGGCCTGTGGCCTTCGGCATTTCTCCCCTACCTAAAATTTCCCCCCACATCTGCTCTGATTTTCCCTATATTTTCTCCTCGTACACTTGTGTGTCCTTTATCGTTGCGTGCTAAGTCTGGCCAAAAAATAAATTGCCAACTCATACAGACATACGTGTCCTTTGGCCCCCGCCGTTGCACTCTTTCCCACCCGCTGGCTTTGTCTCGTTAGATTTATGCCACAAAATAAAATTTAAGTGCGACAATATGGCGTTGACTTAAAAATGCTCATAAAATATATATATAAACAATTATCCAAACAGAATCCGTAGAAAAGCAGGTGCGCCGAGGCAACAATTTATTAAGCCAGGAGAAGGGTTTAAAGTTGTAATAGCAAGCGTTTTATTTTACAGTTTTTATAATTTTCTTGTTGAAGATAATAATAAAAAGAATACAAAAGTCGCCAATGAATTAAATAAAACTTAACTTAATGTTGATTTTTCTCATTTGCTAACTACAGCTCACTTCTTAGAAAAAGATTGCCAACAGAGCGAATCGCGTTTATCAAAAATGCATTTCTCCAAGCCAAATTCTGCCCAGTTCTCCCCCCAATAAAGGAGTTCTCTGAGAAATTAAGTTTACATGGCACAGAAGAGAACCAAAGCAGAACCAAGCTTTACTTTATAAATTACAAATAAGCAAACGGAACACAGAAATCAAATCCCGCAAAGGGGAAACTTTACAGAACTGAGGCACTCAAGAAAAATATTTTCGATTTCCAACCACTCCATTGATTTAAAGCTCTCAAACAAATCATTGAAAATATAAATTAAATGAATAGAAATAAATAATAATACCACTTTCTCCCCTCAATCTTCTCTGAGTGTACGGACTGGACCTCACTGAATCCAGATTCAAACTGACCAAAAACCCACAACAAAACAAAACAGCAAACCCAACAAATACTCTCTGCGCTTTCTAAGGAAAATTAATTTTTTGAAAACCATTAAAAATTAATTTTATTTTATGGCATCCACACACACACACACACATAGCATCAGCAGGAAATGTTATGAGGATGAAAATATATCTCATCTCAATTTTCCTTCTTGTTCGTTTTTGGTATGAAAGAATATTTTTAATGCATACAGAAAACACTCAACTGAGGGGAGGAAGGATACAGGGGACATGGGCAGGGCCAGGAGCAGGAGAGTCCCGATTCTGGTCCTGTTGCCACTTGACTTGGTTTTTATTTCTGTACTTGCATGGCCAAATTGTATGGCGAAGAATCAAGAGGACGCTGTGGAAGACAATGCAGAAAGTTTGGCTAGTAACTCAAGTAGAGTAAATTTCCTTAGTTTTTTATTTTAAATAACACAACTCTTTAGCATGCTAAACCTTTGAAACAGAACAGTTTAAGGTTAGTCTTTATAAAATTTAAAAACTCTATTAAGTATAGTATACTATTTTCTGTGAAGGATCTACATTTGAAGGAAAGAACTTACATTTTTAGGGTGTCTAGACATCGGCTTTAATTCCGGCCAATTGTTTTGTTTTGTTAACTCATTTATGTTTAGGAAATATGGCCCAAAGGCGTTGCAGGCGGTTGATGGCCAGAAGCCCCTCTTTTTTCCCCCATTCACAGCTACAGTTACATGTGAGGAAAACAAAAACACCCACACGAAAGTGGGAAACCCTGCAGGTCAGGCTCAGGCTCACACACATGGCCAAATAAACTTTGAATAAGCATTTCATGTGCCCCAAAACGAGAGTCCTTTCCCCCCGATTCCTTGTATTTCTGGCCACCACCTCCACATCGCATTCTCTGGCGAGAATCTCCACATAAATCTTCAGAATGTTTGGCCAGCCTCCAGGAGGAAAACAGCCTTTCCCCCGCCTCATCTTTACCCATTACACTTATGGGGGCAGTGGGGCAAGTAAGCGCTGCTGTATATAAAATAATAAAAAGAAAATGCCAGGAGAACGTGGCATGAAATGGCCAGCTAGTTTTCGTCTAGGAAATATTCAATTTCCCCGGCTCATTAAAATTAAATAACTAAGCTCAGGCGAGACTGCCAAAGGAGGATATCAAGGTATTGCCGTGGGAGTACTACATTTATGCGAAGGCGGAGGTGGGGGAGTCGAGGGAAATTTAATTGAAGTGCAAGAAAACCTAATTGAGCCACATTGTAGAAGCTGTGGGGTGTGAGGTGTTTGCAAAACTATTTGAAAGCAATAAACAAGTTTTACTTCATACATTTATTTAGCTAAAATTAGGTGGGGTTAAGGATGTGAAATTTTTTATGTTTATTTATATTTAGGTTGACTTTCAGTGAATTCTTTAGGTAGTTTTACTATCTTCTGGTTATTATTATCCAAACAAAGTTAAAAATTATTCAAATAAACCATTCAAAATGATTAAATTAATTACTTATGCACATTACTTACATGCGTTCTGAGTTCTAAGATTCATTTGAAATTCAAAGAACTTAAGTAAAGTAAAGAAAAATAAAAATAAATAATACATAACTCATTGGGAATTATATATATTGTACAAAAAACAGTATTCCCATTTAGGCTTTCATTGATTCCTTATTTAATTAATCATATTTTTGCTAAACCATCTAATTTTTTTGTTTTCAGTGACTCCCAACCACGGACCGAAGATAACCGGCGGACAGCCGCGGTACCAAATCGGTGACACCGTCCGCGTGAACTGCACCTCGTCGCCGTCCAAGCCCGTGTGTCACCTGAGCTGGCTAATTAACGGCGAGCCGGTGCAGAAGACGCACCTGCGCCAGTACGACAAGGTCGTGGTGAACCGCGACGGGCTGGAGATGGCCCGACTGGGGCTGGAGTTCCGGGTGAGATCCTACCACTTCAAGCACGGCGATATGAAGCTTAAGGTGATATATGAACCAAAAATCAAATAAACTGAATTAATTTAAATTGATATTTAAATTACCCTGTAAAGTGCGTGGCCAAGATCAGCTCTTTATATCTGCAGAGCAACGAGGAGAGTGTGGAGAGCGATCGCCAGCAGAGGGCACCGGCTTTAGAGTCTCGGGAAACGGTGGCCGCCAAGTCCAGCACGATTGGTGAATAAAATATATATAATTCCCCAGAAGAACCAAAACCTAATCAACCTATTTTTCTATGTAGGTAGTGGAGCCTCTTTCCAGCTGCCTTCGCAAGTCGTTTCACTACTGCCTCCTTTATTGCTGCTGCTGATTTTTCACAATTGCTCCTGGCCCCGAGACAGTTAACTATCCCAAGCACAAGGATCGCACGGATTAAACCCTTAAGCTGGCAGAGCAGTTCGAAACAGCAGACATATCCTATGCCAAAAATCTTTGAGACAGAAACCGAAATTAATTACTTAAAACATAACCTTTTGGTTAAATTCGAAATTCAATCGATGTGTGTGCATGAAATACTGGGGAAAGTTCCCCAATTAAACGCCAGATATTAAGCCGACAGATCATCGGAATCGTAACTACTCAAAGCGAGCATTTAAGCAGAGGCTAAGCAAATGTAAATATTTATAAGTAAACTTAGGGCATTATCTGTAGAAGTAAGGCAGAAAATCCGTTGACCTTTTGTGATATTTTCACTTCATTTTGAAAACGAAGGGAAGTAGAGTCAGTTAGAGTTTTTTTCAAGTCAACCCTTCAACCGTTCCTTCCTTTCTCGCATTTTGTCAACCATTTTTTGGGCATATCAAACGCAACAAAAAGCATTTCAATTGTAAAAATTACATATTTGCACTTTTATCTAGACTCCAAATCAAAGCTAAAAACTTAACCAAACGCAAACTTTGCATCAATTTAAAAGGGCGGCTAGGCCCAAGAACGTAAGCAAATGTAAGAAAATTGTAAAGCAAAAGTCTAGAAAACTGAGAGAGAAAATAGGAAAATACCCGCGTAATGTAATACCATTCTTAGTGTAAGTTAAACTAAATAGTAAGCAAGGCGTACATTTGCATTCCAAACAAAATCCTCAAAGAGAAATATTAACAATAAGGAAATTAAATAAATGTAAATATACAGAGAGAAGAAGCCAAGGATTGAATAAGTTTAAAACTGCGACATTTTTGGCAAAAGTCTCAATCTAAATGTGTGTGTTTGTATTAACTGAATGTAAATCGCCTGCCAGATCAATGCCAAGCTGTTACAACCAAATGGCTAGTATTACAAAGAGGTGTAAGGCTCCAGGGAAACTTTAGGCTAGAATGAAATTTAAAAACTTGCTAAAATAAATGGCATTTATCCATGATTATCCATGATTTCAGGGAAATTTTTACATTTTTTATCATGTTTGCTATCAGCTTCCTTTCAAAATTGGTTTCGTTTTTATATTTATTCTTTAACTTAAATCATTACAAATAAAACTCCCAAGCCGTTAAAGCAAAAATTAAAAAAAAAAATAAATAAATATTTAAAAAATATACAAAAAGAATACTTTACAACCGCCATCATGAAGATGAACGAGGAGGTTATCTACACCGATCAGCTGCTGCATCACCGGTGTGTCGGCAGCCAAATCGAGAAAACTCGCGACACCTGGCAAAGGCAATGCTCCTGGTTTCCGGAGGCGCAAAACCGTTTCTATGATCGCTATGCCGAGATCTACGCGGAGTGTCTGGATAAGTATGGGAACGATACCTACGAATACTACGCCAGAAGGAATCGCCTCCGAAGCGAATTCTTGATCTTTACCCGGTCGGAGGAGCAGCAAAGGCAGCGGGACTCGGAGATCTCGATGGAACACATCAGAAACTGTCGGGTATCCCGCACAACGAACGGGGAATACGGAAGGATCAAGCCCATGCGGATATCCTACTGCTTTCCCTAAAGCAGAATTCAAATTTGATGCGGCTTCAATTCAATCAACGGCGTTTGAGAGAAGAAAAAATTTCTTAAAGATAATTTATGATGGGATTACACTATAAAGTTTATTTCGGATTGAACTACAAAGTAATTGAATTAAATTTAAATCTGGGAAATCTTTATAGTGCAAACTTGGCATAAAATAAAAAAATATAATTGGGTCCCCCTTTATTTTGTTTCTTTGTAGAAATTGTAGATGATTTAATTCATATATTTTAATTACCATTTCATAAAGGATACATTAACTTTATATGCGATTCAAAATTGTCAAGAGCATTGTTTTTATGGTTGAGCGACTTTCAGCACCTTGCACTTCCGTGTCTGTTGAGTCACCCATTTGAAAAACGTAGCCCTAAATTTTCCCCAGGATAAATTAACCCCCTTGCTTGATACTAATCCTTTGGCTTATGCTAATTCGGCTAAAACTGAGTCAGAGGCTCTGAGGTCCTGGAAGGTGGAAATTGTCAGACATGCAAAAGTGGCCCAAGTGCGCAACAAACCGCATTCGCGAGTGCGCTCGAGTCCAAACAAACAAACAGTTCATGACTCATGCGAGGAGGGCTTAATATCGCATGACTTGCGAACTGAAATGGAGGGCGTGAGAAATGCAATCCATTGGGCCAGGCTCATTTGCATACAAAGACGTTCGATTGTGGGTCGAAAACTGTTTACAAAAAGGCCAACTAGCAGCTGCAGGTCGCGGCTTAATTTGCACACCTTTTAGACAATTCAGCCGCCCAGCTTGGCATTGATGGACGACTGGCCGCCGGTGGGGAAAAAGCCCCCCTCAAACTTAGCCAAAACCGAGTGTTTCTTGTACATAGCCAGAACGAAGTTTGAACTCAAATTTACCTAGAATCTAAGCAGAAAAATCCTCGGCAACTCTCTAAGCATAGTCCCCACTTTAGTCTAAGCGAATCTTGTGCGTGTTGTAAATTTACAAATAATAAAAATAACAAGAAACTATGAAACTATCAACAAGTGGAGGAAACTCAAACTGCCTGGTTGGTTGTACCTAAGTTAAAGAACTAAACCTTCCTCATTAACCTTCATTAGTCAACTTTGTTTTATTTCACTAAACAGTTTTTTGTAAGTATTAAATAACATTAAAAATGTTTAACGGAGAAATAAAAAGAAAGTTAGTTTGTAAAACTAAAAATAACTTAATTACGCCGAATTTTGTATTCCCTTGCAGCTTGCAATCAGATCATTCAATTAAAAATCTAAATTCGGATATAATAAAATTGTTCATTCAGAGAGACTGATTTGTGTAAAAGCAAACAGTCGAAATGAGTAGTCGATTGGGCAGTTAATTCTTCACCTCTGCCTAAAATCATAATACTCTGCAAGGGTAAAACAAATATATAAAATATACCAACATCATTATTGTCACAATAAATATTATTTATTTATTTTACTATACAGTTTTATTAAAGTTATATTGTTATAGTAAATTAAACAATTTATATTTGAATTTTAGGAATAAATTTGACAATGATTTCTCCTAAAATTAATATTAGATAATCTTTAGTTTATATCACGGATTATTTTATAAAATTATAACAATTTATTGGTAGTCGTCCTACTTCTTTTCTGAACTTTTGAACAGCTTAATCGGATTCTCATAATTTACAATCTACTATATACTACCTATGAGCAATGGGTTAATGGATTTCATAACCTACCAAAGTTCATTGAACTGATGCAGTTTATAATTTTAAAACCCATAACCCAAATAATTAAATAAATTAATTAAACAATTAATAATATTTAATTGTTTTAAAGCATTTTCTAGTACTCTTTATTAACGAGAAAATTAGGAATCAATGTATTCTTCGATTTAAATTTTAGCGTCTTTATCCAATGACATAGCACCCAGCTTTCGGCTGCACCCATTTTATCAAAGTTTCACACTATTTTCAACATTACGAATATCGAATTTCTCAACCACATTGCGATTTAGTATTCAAAAAGAATCAGCTGTTTCCGAATTTAGTCGATAACAAGCCAGATGGTTCTTTCCGAAAAATAAAACCAAATAAAGAAATTATGGTTGTCTAATATTTTTTTAAATATCGTTTCGAAGATATTTTTTTTTACCAAAACACAAAATAATAACAAGAAATGCTCAATTTGTGAGGGATTTATTATAAAAATGGTTTCATTTTCCTTCCAATTCCTTCACGATATTGTAATTTCGATATTTAGGAATGCAAAAAATCGTTATTTAGATATATCATCTTTACAAAAAATATCGATATATTGATATTTTGTTAACATACTCTCATTTTACCAGAATGCTTGCTGTTATGCCTCTCAGTGTCTGTGGATTACCAGAATTTTGTCGGTAAAATGAAATCGTAACAGAAGGGGTAACAGAGCTTGTCGGAGAAATTTAAACCGTAACAGAGTGAAATTAACAGATTTCTAACAGTGAAACCCGTAACAGAATTTTGGGAGTGAATTGAAAACAACATCGATTATCATCGAAAAACATCGGAAAACATCGCTAATCCTCGATGTAACATCGATGTTTTCAGCATCACTAAAACAGATAATTTAAAATAACAAAAACCAATGGATTTTCCGGACAAAATGGATCTGGAGAATGAGCGGGTGCTGAAACTGATATTTCCGGATGGCGTGCCAGGTGAGTGAAGGCTTGGAATTCAAAGATTTACCACGGAATCCATATTTTCCCACCTCCGCCCCCCACAGACAATCTGCGTGGCAACCCGGAGCTGGACAACTATTTGGCCAAGCTGGGCACCTGCAAGGTGGAACAGCTGAAGAAGGAGCAGACACGGCTGGCGGAGGAGGCACGCACCATCCTGGAGCAGACACAGGACCTGGCCATTTCCAACTACAAGACCTTCATCACCACCGCCGAGAACTCGAGGTCCATCTTCAGCGAGTTCCTGCGCTCGGAGCAGCAGCTGGACACTTTGGTCGCAAAGTTGCCCGACCTCAGCTCCCAGTGCGAACGCTTCCTGCAGGACTCTGCCGAGCTGAACGAGCAGCGGCGCCTCAACTCCATCACGCTGCAGAAGAACGCCCAGCTGCTGGAGGTGCTGGAGCTGCCGCAGCTCATGGAGCGTTGCATACGCGAGGGCCGCTACGAGGAGGCCCTCGAACTGGCTGCCTATGCCACGCGCCTGGGCCAGCACCAGGGACACATTCCAGTGGTTAAGGTGGGTTCTTGATTCTTAATTTTTGTGGATTATTCAAGCAATTTCCGTGGCATTTCAGAGCATTGTTCGCTCGGTGGAAGCCCTGTGGCACACGATGCTGGTGCAACTGGTGGCTCAGCTGCGCACGGACCTGCAGCTGCCCAAGTGCCTCCAGATTGTGGGATATCTGCGACGAATGCAGGCCTTTGGCAACAACGAGCTGCGCTTGAAGTTCCTCCAGGCGCGAGATGCCTGGCTCACCACTTGCCTGGAGGCCATTCCCACGGCAGATGGTGAGTTACTACGGAAACTACTAAACTAAAGAGCTTCTATCTATCCTTTCCTCTCTCTCTCTTTCAGCCCAACAACACTTGACCAAAACAATTGAGGTGACGAGGATAAATCTATTTAATATCATCACCCAGTACCGGGCCATCTTTCCGGAGGAGGAGGCGGCGCCTGGGAAGGGCAGCCTGAAGCCGCTGCAGGGCGTCAGCTGCAATGGGGATCGCCTTTTTCAGGCCTGGCTGCATAACAAGATCACCGCCTTCCTGGACACGCTGGAGCGGGATCTACAGCTGGGAGTGAGCTCCATTGAGACCGTGCTGGGCCAGTGCATGTACTTTGGACTCTCCTTCAGCCGCGTGGGCGCCGATTTCCGTGGCCTTATGGCGCCCATTTTTGTGGGCGTCATCCGGCGGCGCTTCGAGGCCAGTTTGCAGCATGTGAACGAACAGTTCGAGCGGGAACTGGACAAGTTCACGCTGATCAACAAGGGGGCTCTGCACTCGCATGCCCGCAAGCATGTGGATCCCGAGCATGAGACTTTTGCCCCGCCGGAGACCTTGCTGGACTTTTATCCCCTGGCCGCTCTTTGCAATGGTTATCTGGGCGCCTTGAACGAGCTGCGTCTGTGTGCCCCCTTGGCCCTGGCCACCGATGTGACCCATTGCCTGCAGCACTCGCTGCAACTGGCCGCCCAGCGTGTGCTCGCTTTTTATAGGCAGGAGCAGCAGGCCTTTGCCGGCAGTGAACGGGAAGCGTTCATCCGGCTGTGCTCGTGCCTGGCCTACGATCTGGTGCCCTATGTGCAGCGCTGCATTCACGGCGTCTTTCCACCGCAGTCGCTTACCGTCCACCTGGGCATAAGTCTGCTGCAGTTGGAGCAGCAGCAGCTCACGTATCTGGAGCAGGCGCGCATTCTGGAACCGCTGAAGCATCTGCTGCCCACCAAAGTGCTAGTGCAGGAGGTGCCGTCCACGGAGGTGAAATCTAGCGTGGGAGAGGCGGTAACTGCAGAGGGATAAACTAGCAGTTGATTTCTGGATCGGAATTCCAATATTTATATCTTGTAAAGTGTAATAAATAGCAAACGAATTACCAAAGGTATGTACGTTAAGCTCATTTCATTCTCCTAGCTTCTGGAGTTTGTGGTAATCAAGTAAAGAAATCGATTAAATGCAAATAAACAAACTTATTTATCGCTTTAAAAGACTTAAGAGAAGAGAGCGCCTTTGTTAAGCCCTTTGTTCAGTTTCTTATCTTCAAGAAGAGAACCCATTTAAAGAAGAGAACCGTCTGGCTGATAATACGCTCAGTTTGACATATGTTTCAGTCTGAATCGGAACTCCCACACGATTGGATTACTGCGCACTTCAGTTGAAAATGGATACCACAACGATTTTGGACTTGAACCAGTTTTGCTACTTTGAGTTATTCAAACAAATCAAACGGAGCTGCGAGAGAGATAATGCAAGTGCGACGCAGGAGGAGATGAAATACGTTGATTTAATCAACTTCACAGTAGCCAACAGACTATTTCGGTATCTGTTTGGCATATGGGACTTGAATTTCTCCAAGAGGCTCTTTCTGCTCTACGTGAGTTCCGAGGAGAAATTGAGCATTGACTTTGCCGAGTTGTACGAGCGTTTGAAAGAGTCACCAGAGAAGGTGAAGCAAAGCTATTGGAAGTCTCTCATGCTTGCCATCGAAGAGAATGACCGCCTGACCAGCGTCGAGCTGAGATACTATCCAGAGAGCCACCACAGGGAGCACTTGGACGTATTCGAGTCGGTGATGAATCAGTTGCGCAGGAAAAAATGCTTGAAAGCTTTGAGAATGCATGTGGCTGGTAGGAACAAAAAAGCATTCCAAGATTCCCTCTTTTTACTGTTTACTGTTCATTCCAGGCTACACCCTAGAGGATCTCAGGGGTTTCGGTAACCTGGAACAGCTGGCCTTGGACATGAAGACGGATATCGAAGAGCTAACCAGATGCTGCCGCGAAAATGGTAGCCTTAACGATCTTTCCATCACTAATAGCCACACGGCAGGACGAAGACTGACCGAGATTGTACCCTTCTGCTGTCAGATTCGAGTCTTTGGCTTCAAGATGAAAAGCGAGGGTGATGCGGCGGAGTACGCCTCCCTGGCCAAAATGCCCAGGCTGAAGGAGCTAAGGATAGGAGGTGAACACGAGCAGGGAACACTGCAGCCACTCTTCGTGGGACTGACAAGAAAGGTACCCGAGCTCCTCACCAAATTATCCATCGAGGATGCCCCCCTGAACTGGGAAGAGTCCACGGAGCTGGCTCAGATCGAGACGTTGACCGATCTGCGTTGCAGATTCCTACAGCCAGAGAGCATTGGACCCCTGGCTCAGCTGAACTACCTAAATTATCTGGAGATACTGTCCCGGCACGAATTCTCAACGATTTCGGCACAAATCTACACCATTCTAGAGCACTCCATGCGCGGCAAGAAAGTGGTTCTAGCAGATTGCTTGATTGACTACGAGCCTGGCCAAAATCTGCATCTTATCTTAAGGAGAGGCAATGCCTCCGATTACAGTTCGTTGGTGGCCCTGCCTGGGCTTGAATTCCTTAAGATTAGTGGGTACTATAAACCTGGTTCGCTTGTCAGGCTCTTCGAAGAGCTGGCTACCGCGAATGTGACTACCCTGATCATTGACCAGGATCCTCGGGACCACTTCCTCAATCGGGATTGTGGCAAGAGGCCATATAAAGAAGCTCTACTGATCGATTCCCATGAAATTGCTGCTCTGTCGCAGTGCAAGTCGCTCACAAAAATAGTTTGCGGAATATCGCAGGCCGGAAACGTTGAGCTTTTGGCTCGACTTCCCCATCTCCAGGAATTAATTATTACCCGCGTGCCGTTCAAGGGTTGCCTGCAAAATCTTTTCGAAGAAATGGTCCTGGCGAAAATGCACACCCTTCAACATTTTGAGCTGCGACATCGAACCCTCAATTCAAAGGAGATTTCAGCCTTGTCTCTGTTAGCCACACTGAAATCGCTGACTGTCTCAGAAGTGGCCAACATTAAGATGTTCTCAACACTAGAATTAGCCATTAGCTTTGAAAAACTCAATATTTTCTCATACAAAAGGTTTCACGAGGTGCGGGAAGGTATACTAAAACTTTTGGAGGTTTGTCAGTTTAGAATCTGCATTTCCACGCACGACTTTGCTTTCGTGTTTGATCCTTCAGAGAATCACTTGGAAATAACTAAATTACCAGGGACCAGCACAAAGATGGAAGAGCTTAATGCTTTGACCTCTCTAGAGTGGGTGGAGAGCCTTGACCTTGACTTGACGTGCAATTTAAAGTTCTTTTTCCACAACTTGGCCTTGAAAACCGATTGCCGTCTCAAGAAGATTCGAGTGAAAAAGGGCGCACTGAGCTTAGGGGAGACACTAGAGCTGGGAAAAATTAAATCGCTGAGGGTTTTCCTTGGAAAACTTACCGATAACAGAAGCCTCGATCACCTTTGCCATTTGAGCTTTCTGGGAATTGCAGGTTCCACTGGTAACAAGTTTCCAGCGTGCCTTCTTCACACCCTTGATTCTATTGGTGAGGAATTGACCATTCGCTTGATAGATAGACAAATAAGTTACAATACAAAAACCGGACATTTGATCATCCACAATAGTTTTCCTTCTAAAGTTTATCGAGTTCCAGGAAAACGCTTTTATGCGAAAAGACCCACTTGCGAGGCCAGTGACTTGACTCCGCTGGCCAGCCTGAGGAACCTGAAATCAGTTCAGATCTATGGTAATCACAAAGAGGGCACTCTGCAACCCTTCTTTGCCCAACTTGCCTCAAGGCCTGATCAGACTTTTCAAGAAGTAGCCATGGAGAAGAAGAACAGAGGTACCAAGTTGGTTTACTCTACTTTGAACTCATCAGAGATTAGAGAAGTGGCCTCTATTAAGTCTTTGCGGAGATTAAAATGTGGGTTTTCTGAGTGTGAGCACATTGAACTCTTGTCGCAGCTTCCACAGCTAACTGAAATGGTTATAACCGCTCATGAAGTGGGTTCCTTGAGGGTTCTTCTGGAGCAGCTGAGCTCGAGGAGTTGTTCCCCACTGGAGAACTTAGTTCTGCAGGAGGGGCCTTTAACTCCTGAAGAAAAGGTAGAACTGACAGCCTTAAGATTGTCAATGAACCGGAATGCGGCTTGTCCAGCCTAGGAGATAATTTCAAAGGATGATCTTGGTCTTCTCGTACTTCCACAACTGTAAGAAACTGTTTGCTGATCTAATTAAACTAAACCAAAACCTATTTATCTCACATGTATTTAGAAATTCGTAAAAATGTATTTAAGAGCTCTCCTTTATTCTTCTATATTCCCAAAACTACCACCAGTTACATCCATCCAAGGCTCGTTATGGTGAAGCATACGAGCCCCCAGTGGATCTTCCACTCAATCGTTTTGTTAATTTTACAAAATTTCCAGGCGACTAAGCTCGCGATGAGGCGCAAGTGGTTCTTCCCAAAGAGAGGGACTGACCCACTCTGGGGAAACCCCTCTTTTTTTTGGGGGTGTGGGGGCCGCGAGAGTGCAATAATATTTTTACTTTGCCGCCACCCGGCGATCAAAAAGCGGCTCGCTGCGGTCGTCCAACCGCCAAATCCAAAGCCAACACCAAAGCCAGCGCGTTGCAATCAGGCAGCGCGTTCCCCGCCACCATCTGCTCCCTAGTGAGTTTTCCCCTAACTAAAGCGCCGACATGGCAGGTCAGATTGAGTTCGGTCAGAGGCAGTCCGGAAAACAGGGGACGGAGCGGCGTTTATAAGCAATTTCGCGAACAATGACTAAATTTCGGGAAAGGCCAGCGACGGCTCTTCCTCGTCCTCGTTTGGCGCTTGCTGTTGCATCTGAACGAATCCTGAATGCAACGCAGTGCGCCGAAAATTGGAAAACATGGCAGCTGAATGGACAATCGGTGGACGGCGGCAGGATACCCACCGGGTGCACTGCAAGGCTAAGGTACACAGAAGAGGGGATTGGTAAATAAACATTTTGGTTTAGACAAAATTAAAAATATACTTGTGGAGGACTCTATGGGGGATATAAAATGTGTAAAAAATTGAACTTTGTAAAGTATACAATTTTAATTAATTAATTTAAATAACTATTAAAGGAAGTTAAATTCAAAAAGCCATAGTTTGTTTAGCCTTGCAGTTTGCACTGTCATCGGGGACCCATCCTAAAATGGGTTATTACTTTGTCAAAAATGCATTAATTCAATATAATATTTCAATAATTCAATAATCAATGAGGGTAGCTTTTCTGTGCAAGTTTTTATAGGGTTAATAAATCGGTAAACTAAATATAAAATTTTGAAAAATTAATATTTAAGTCATATTTTTAAATTTTAACGATACAATTTTGAAAAAAAAAATTAAGTAAAATTTATGTTCTTCAAAACATGTCTAGATAGACTCGGCTGGTGAAGCTGATCAAGAATATATATGATTTAAAGGGCGGGAAATAATTTCTTCACTGCTTTGCAAGCTTCTGACTAAAATTATGATAACCTGCAAGGGCCTAAAAAGAGGTATTAAAATAGCTTTAACTCCATCCTAAGTAAAAAATATTAGAATTTGAGCCTAAATATTAGCAAAAGGTGAAACTGAGCCTTAAAATAATACAAATAATATAATATAATTAATAACAATAATAAAAATAATAAAATAATAAAATAATAAAAAAATACAAAAATTTGTGAATACTTTTAAACACTTTTAAGTGTACCATTTAAGTTTTTAACCTTTTGATGTAATATTCAGTAATTATTCATTATTTACTTATAAGTTTCCTAAGTAATAACTTATTATAAGTTAACTACGTTTTTTTTCGAGTGCTTGGAATAGGACTAGGCACAGGACATGGACATAGGAGTGCGTTCAGCATTCAGCGGCGACTCATCGTTCAACGTCAGCGCCGGATGCGTTTGTGGCCACGGCCTTTGTGGGGTGCACCACCGCTTTTCCTGGCTAGGATCGAAGGGGGGGTCGGTGGTGTAGCAGCGATGGGGCTCTGGATTGGGAACGCCTCTGTATTTTTAAGTCCACCACTAAATACAAACGAAAGCACTCAAGCACAAGTTGGCCACGATTTCCCAATCGCAGTCTCTCCGGCCTACACACACTCTATGGAGTCCGTTCTCGGGCATCGTCATAGTACAAATGGAATTTGGGATTTTGATTGCGAATCGAAATAGATTTTGTGGTATTTGGCAAGCAGTGCGAAACAAGCGACTAACAACCTGAGCCTGCCTGTGTGTGTTGGTGTGTGTTGTTGTGTGTTGGTGTGTGTGTTGGTGTATGTTGGTGTGTGTGTTGGTGTATGTTGGTGTGTGTTGGTGTGTGTGTTTTTGCGCTGCAGTCGCAGTCCTCGTTGTGTCTGTGTGTTCATTTGTTACTTTGGCCATGGACAACACTGCGTATACGCGCTTTATTCCCGTCCGTTGATTGATTGAGTTTGTGTGAGGCTTTTTACACGCTCGCTGGCTCCGTTTTTGCAAGCCGTTTATTTAGCATTTTTCCAAAGCCTCCCCCCCTGTAACCCCCCTTTGCTGTTTGCCTTTCTGTCTGTTTTTGCCAGCCGTTCCCCATTTCAGTTCGTTTTAATTCGCTGCCAAGTTGATTTTGTTAACCTGAAAAGCCGATTTTCCACACCTGCAAAACTACGAAAAAATGAACATGATAGGGAGAGGTTTTTCTTTTTTGTGGGAGTTTCTATGCAAACCAATATAAAATATTGGCTTGCAGCTTTTAGTTTTCAACGAGAATTTCAGTTGGAAAAGCATTTAGTTTACCTACATATTTCAATTTATTGGGTTGTAAACTATAATTATACTTAACTTTGATTCTTTAATAAAGAGATTTTTGGATTTAAATATAGATATTATCTCAGGTTAAGGTCAAGTTTCATTTAGATGAAGAAATTATGTTTCTTTATAAAGCTTAGAAAATGCTGTATAATAGGATATTTACTTAAGATCTCTAAAGAAAATGTATCTTAAAAAATGGGCCATATTTGTCTGGGGAACTTCTATTCTAACAATTAAAAGATCCTTCTAATTAATCCACAAATTGACGAATTTAATCCGTATAAACTGCAAGGTTAAGCCAGTTCACGGACTCGACTGTGCGAACTTTTCCGCAACCCTTGTCCGGTTTTCCAGAAATAGCCGAGAGGAGGTGGAATATTAGTGGGTGGGTTTTTGGATGGCAACGCGACGCGACTCGGTTGTGCCATTGTCCGGCTGCTAATTTATCGGGATAATTGCCAAATGACCAAATGGGGAGTTTTATTACAGCTGCCGGACTAGAACTTCCACCAGGAGCAGGACCAAGGACTGATGAGCAAAGCAGGAAAATGTCCAGCCCAGAATCGAGGGGAACCACCCCAAAAAGAGGACGACCGACACATGTGGCCCAGCCGCTCTCCTTGAACCCTGCTGCCTCAGTGTGTATTTTTAATTGTAATTCATAAATTACATTATTTACCGACTTCGGGGGGGCAGGTTAGTTAATGATGCAGCCATTTGGGGATTGTGCGACCCTCTCCTAAGCTCGAGGGCAGAAGGAAATCGATACCACGAAAATGGCTTCTCATAAATGTCAACTTGGCGCTTGAAAACTGCCAGCGAAATTGAATTTGCCACTTAACACTGGCTCCAGGCTCCAGGGGAGGATTCAATTCGGCACTGATTCAATTTGGATACCTTTCACTTATTCAACTTATTCGTTATGCAAAATTATTGCCGCAGCCGTATTGAGTGGGATAAGTTGGCCAAAATCCTAAAAAAAAGTGGGGAGCCTGCTCAACGAGTTGGAAAACACCCAGGGACAGGACCGAGGGCGGGGATATGATAAAGAGTGTGTATGTAAATTCGCAAACAAATCACTCGAGCTTGCGAAATACCCTTAGGGGAATCCTTTAGTTATCCTTTAGCGATTTTTCAAATAAACATGCAACACATTTTTTAGAAATCCACCCTCCTACCTCCTTATTGTGCCAGCGGCTGCCAAAAGTTTGACGCGTTTTTCGGGCAAGTATCAGATTTCCCTTTTTTCTCTATTCGAGCTCAGTGTTGCCACAGCTTTGGGTGGAAAAATGTAGGTAAATTAAGGTTTATAAATTATTAAATATATATAATTATAAATTTATACTAAAGCTGTATTTATTGATTTAATTTTTTTAATATTACGCTGACTTGTTGAGTTTGGGAAATGCCTAAAAACCCGCAAAGAAATATTTAAGGATTTTAAAATCAGCAGTGCCATAGAAATAAATGTCTTCCTCAGTGATTGGTTAATATATATATATATATATATATATATATTACATTAAATATTATTATTATTATATATATATTATATATATATTAAATATTATTTATAATTTTTCTTCTTTATGTTCAAACTCTTTCTGAATTTTTCCTGTAAGTAACACATTTTCAAAACAATCTCTTGTGTTCCCTTGTAGCCAAAAAAGTCTCTGTCTTGGCAGCACAGTTTCTGACAAATTCTGGCTTTAGAAAATGATGATGATGCTGATACCCCTGTGGACACCGATACCAAGATGCCGATGACAATGTGCCGAGTGCTGATGCGCCTCGAGGACTTTCACCAGACATGTGTGGGCGCTTTTATAGGCTAATGGCCTGCGTTGCCTGCCGCGGGCCAAACGCTCCTGACTTTGACGGATTTTTTTGCTGGGAAATTTCGTTAGGCTTGCCTGATTAGCTTCTTGGGGAATGCCACACTCTCGCTGTGGGGGAAACATTTCCCTTGTCATATCATTCGATGGGATTTACTTTGTGGGGGGCGGAAGGTGAACAGATTTTGAGAAAGTTTTACCCTTTCTTAAAATCATTTTATTTCCCTTGACTAAATAATAGCTTTTACTAGGTGAAGAAGTATAGGCATTCTAATGATTCTAATTTTTAAAATATTTTGAAGATGCGTCAATTAAGGAATACATTATTTTTAAATGAACTTCGAAAACCTATATAATATATAAGTTTATCCAATTTTATTTGGAAATCTTTTATTATACGGAAACCCTTTCTTAGACCTCTTAGTTCTAAGGTCTTCCCTTTGTTTTCTTTCAGTGCGGGTTGTGGGCTGGTGGGAGCCGCGACATCCCATGACTTAATTAGCGAATGCCGGGAAGGACACAAAGGATCCGGCAATCCATAGCCAAGTGCACCGGAATGCGCGTCATTATGACAATGGCGGCTGCCCCCGTTTTCACCCACTCACCCACCCACCACCCACCTGCAGCCCACTGCCTCCCCCACTGGCATCGGAAAAATGTCGCGTTGCAACAAAGTTGAGTTAAAATCTGCACCGCTCGCTCTCTCGCCTTCTCTGTTTCCAATAGTTTTCTATGGCTTTTCCTCAGCATTTTTTCTCAGCATTTCCCGTTTTTTCTTTTCATTTCACAATTTTTATTCCACACATCTGCTGGGTGTGTGTGAGTCTGTGTATATTATATTACTGCAACGCGAACCAATAACCATCGAGCGGGCAGCTGGAGACGCTGACGCTTCAGGATGCCATTGGCTCCGGCTGCTCATCCTCGAAGCTCCCCCCCGATGACCTGATTCACCTGTCCGCACCTGGCTGTCTTACGGATACCCACAGCGAATGCTTCTGGGCTGCCTTGTTTCCTCTTCCTTTTTTATCCTATTTTTTTTTTGTTTGTTTGCCCACCCAATTTCTTTGTATTGTGGTTATGATAGCGAAGGTGGCCGGCCAGCCGAACCGCTGGCCACATCCTCTGAAGACCTCCTCCTGGAGTCGCTGCCCCCCCTGCTGTGGGCTCCAAGCGAGAGAGCAATATAATTTATTGAAGTTCTGGCATTTTTCAAAATGAAATTCTTTTTAACGATGATTGAACCACGTACGTGTGTGTGAGTGTGTGTGTGCAAGGATCCCTCTCATCCCCCAGCTGTGTGTGTAGGTGGTCAGGAGTCGGAATTGGGGTTGGGGTTCGGGTGGGGTTTTCCCGGGTCTGGGGGTGGTCCTTTGTTATGGGTTTAGCACGTTTGGCCTGTCCATTGAACGCCATATTATTGGTCGATTGAAAAGTAAAACATTTTTTATTATCCGCACGTGTTTCACCTCCCATTCGGTCCTCTATGCACCCTGCTTTTATGACAACACCGAAACAAATTCAGCTTTCAGGTTTATTGCAGACTTTTCTAATGGTTTAAATACTAAATAAGGGTAAATATAATATAATAAATATAATATAATATAAAGAATATATAATAAAATATATTAAAAAATATAATATATAATATATAATAAAATAAAAAGAAACTTAAGTAACTAGGCCAGCATAAGTGGATAATAAATAATTGTACATAAACTATAATCAAGGGACAGTAAAAATCCTTATTTGTATTTATATTCATTAAAAGGTGACTTGTAGGGTATACTATGTATTCTATTAAATGCTTTTTTCAATATTTTTTAATGAATTAAAAATGCTTAGCGAGTTTGCAAACTTAATCAATAGGAAAGAACTTTACTAATAACAAATAAATAATTTAAGACAATCTATTTACTTCATAAGTCTATACTTTTATGCAAATAACATTAACTTCATTTCTATTTATACTTAAATATTATAATATAATAATTATTATACATTATTTTCTTCTGTGTAAAAAAAAATACTGAAATAAAATTTGTGTAAGAACGAAAAAAGGGCAGGTTGGCAGTTGGAGCTCTATGGGGTTTTTAGTGGGCGTGCTCTGACCACCTGTCGTGGCATCGGGCATCCATAAAACTTTCGACCCAACTACCCTTCGGGTGCGACGCCCCCAAAATGCCACCCAGATATCCTCGATTCCATCCCTCCCTACCCCCCTCCTCACAAGGTGAGCTCATGGCTTTTATGATATCCACCACCCAAAACCTCGACCCACTTTCGGCTCCTTCATATTTGATAAGCAAGTCGGCGCTGCTTTTTTTTCCTTGGGCTCCTTTTACTGTTGCGCCCCATCAACATCCTTCAGCTCAGGCCGTCTCTTTCTCTCTCGCTCTCTCTATCTCTCTCCCTTTCTTATTCCTTATATATTTTTTCTCTATTTCCTTGCTGTTCGCTGTCCGCTGTGTGTGTGTGTGTGGTTATAAAAATATTTCATTCAATTTTTTATTTCGTTTGGCTCTCATTCCTTCTCTGTCTTGCTTGGTCAGCTCTGCCCCATCCCTGTCTCTCCCTCGGCAAATTCTGCTCCTTGCCCGCCTACTGTCTCGCTCGCACTCGCCTGCTTTTATGTCCAGCGATTTATTTTGCCGAGTCAGAGGACCACACGGTTTCTCATTTTTTTCCCAGTGTCGTTGTGTGCGTCGCTTTTCCTTTTGTTATTCCGTTGTCCCTTGCTCAGGTCGGCGGTGTCCTGTACACTAAGCTGGCCAGGGGACTTCCAGGGGGAGGCCACCCACGGAGCCACCCACTGCCCACTTCCTTCCCCGGAGCACCCCCCCCACGTCTTCAGCTTCATAATTCCTCGCTTTGTTGGCTCGTTCTCTCCCCACGAAGAGCAGGACTTTGCCATCTCGCTCACTGTTCCTGGACAGTGTTGGGGAGTTTCCAGATATTGTAGTACTTTGGGTACAGTTCCGTATAACTAAAGTACTCAAATCATAACTATCTATACTAAAAAAATGTTTAAAAAGCTATTTCCGCCTGTGCAATAGCTGTCTCTCAGTTGCTGTCATTATGAAATACTCTTTGGAGTCACAAAGATTCACTTATAGGTACTAAATTTCCTAAAAATTATAATAAAAAGGCCGCTTAATAACCCCTAAAAATGTGTCAAAAAGTATGGAAACAATTTTGCAAGCTATGTTTAGTACCTAAAAAAAATAATGGTATAAATGTAAAGGTCTTTAGAACCCTAATAATTAAATATGGATTACACAAATTATTATTTTTTAGGTACTCTTTCCATAATTAAATAAAACTAAAACCCTTTCCATCACTAGTGGGTGGCATTGGGCACAAACAAGAAAATGCCCGATTCCTCCTTGAATATTTCTGCGGCCGCAGAACCCTAATAATTAAATATGGATTACACAAATTATTATTTTTTAGGTACTCTTTCCATAATTAAATAAAACTAAAACCCTTTCCATCACTAGTGGGTGGCATTGGGCACAAACAAGAAAATGCCCGATTCCTCCTTGAATATTTCTGCGGCCGCAGAACCCTAATAATTAAATATGGATTACACAAATTATTATTTTTTAGGTACTCTTTCCATAATTAAATAAAACTAAAACCCTTTCCATCACTAGTGGGTGGCATTGGGCACAAACAAGAAAATGCCCGATTCCTCCTTGAATATTTCTGCGGCCGCAGAACCCTAATAATTAAATATGGATTACACAAATTATTATTTTTTAGGTACTCTTTCCATAATTAAATAAAACTAAAACCCTTTCCATCACTAGTGGGTGGCATTGGGCACAAACAAGAAAATGCCCGATTCCTCCTTGAATATTTCTGCGGCCGCAGAACCCTAATAATTAAATATGGATTACACAAATTATTATTTTTTAGGTACTCTTTCCATAATTAAATAA
>VNJV01005821.1:0-12319 GCA_008042635.1 Drosophila nikananu | reverse complement strand
ATATTAACCGCATTGAATCTGTTCAAAAAAACTTTCTGCTTTTCGCCCTACGTGGCTTACCCTGGGATGCCGACCTGAGATTACCGTCTTACTCTAGTAGATTTATATTAATTAACCTACCTTCCCTAGTTAAACGTAGAACAATGCTTGTGTTGTCTTTCTGCACAAGCTAATTCACGGTGCCGTGGAGAGCCCCTACTTACTAGGACAGCTCAACTTCCACGTTCCTAGACTAACATCTAGAACCTTTATCCCCTTAGCAATAAATCACTGTTGGAGGGAGTTTAAGGTACATCAACCTTTTAGAGTCTTATGTGCCGATTACAACCGGCTCTTTGACAGTATAGGGGGCACTGAGAGCCTCCCTCGTCTTAACACTGTATTGCTAGTAGAATTAGCTCGTAATATTGCTTGAAAATAACTTTCCTCGTACTTTCCTATATTTTCCTTCTCACGCGTCTATCTAGAACGCGATTCGTGCCGTACATCGCACGGCTGCGCCCCTCGGTCGGTTGGGTGGCGCGTAAAACAAAAAAAAAAATAAGTTTTTACTACATAGTTTGACTTCATAGTTTGAAGTCTTTCTCTTACAGTTATTATCGTTGTGATTAATATGGATGATTATAATATAGAAGAATTTGCGCATTCTGCATCACAATTTGATTCCGATAACTAACACGGGTTGTAATTTATTGTTTGTTGCATTCGCATTCATGTTTAGGATTATTTTGTTTATGTCTCATGCTCATACATTCCACCCCAGTCTGATATTAATACATATTTACAGCATTTAATGTTTATTAAAAATACGCACTCGTCCCTTGGTGTTAATGACCACTTCATTGTTTAATCTGCGCTCCATATCTTGCATTATCTCACCTGACCCGAATGTTCTTGTTCCCACTGCACCTCAATAGAAGCTTCGACTCCATTACTGACCTGTTCTACAGCTGAGCCAGCAACTTTTCACTGCTTCTGCAAAGCTAATTTCAGTCGATGGGACTTTTCTTGTTAATACTGACGATCCCTTATAAGTGGTTGAGCGCTTCTATGACACACTATACTCTGGTTTTGACATGTTTATTCTATCGTTTTCCTGCCCTGACGTTTTGCATAAGCCTCCCTGGTTTTCTCGTCGACTTTCTTATTCGAAAAACGTGAAGTCCAGACTTTTTAAAAAATTCAGTAGAACCGGGCTGCAAGTCGATAGAGCTAGATATTTAATATCTCGCTCTGATTTTCTGATTCACAATTCTGAATCCTATAAATCGCAGTTAAAATTAATTTCAAGCTAATTGTAAGCAATTTTACGCGTTTGTTAATTCGAAACGAAAATCTCAAAATTTCCATCCAGTACGTACTCTCTTTCGACTTTCTCTCTTCCAAGTTGTTCACGCCAGAAGGGCGCGAACTATTGAGCGGCAGTGTGAGCGGACAGCGCTCGCGCTAAAGCTTTCGCTGCGGCTCTTCTCTTGCTCTCCTCGCGCTCTCCCTCCTTTCCACCAACGGCAAGTTCACCACTCCGCGGTCCCGCGGCTTTTCTAATGTTAGTTGTAAGTTAGTATTAATCAAGAAGTGAAATAAAGTGCAACTGAAGCTGATCCCCGATGCCTTTTGATTTGGCCCTAACAACAACAGCAGCATTTCCATCAACTTCATCCCAGCGACCACGACCCACTCCAGCGGCCGTACGGACCTTTGGCTTAACTCCGCGCACTCCAGTACATGTGGTCCTTCGAGCCGGAAATGCCTTGTGGAAATCAAAACAACTGTGTTTTGCATGGCACCCCTGATTAAGTTCTATATTATTTTTAAGAATTAGGTTTAAGGCTAAGAAGCCATACATACTATCATCACCAGCCCGTGCTCGCCCCGCACACGGACACACGCACACAAGCATACACAGCAGAACTCACCACGAAAAAGTAGGTCACATGACGTACGACAAGCTGAGCGCAAACGAGAGAGCGCGAGATCACGCCACTAATCCAACCCCGAAAATTGAAACGAGCCCATGAGAGGGAGAGAGATGGGACGCTCGCGCCAGAAACATCTGGAAGAAGTTTGAAACTCTGCGAGAAGTGTCGCGAAGCGAAGCTGAGTTGAGTTTGGGAGAATCAGCGACGGAAGCCAGACGTGCAAATTTAAGGAGCCAAGCCGGAGGAGATCTTGGAATTGTCGCCGAGGGAGGAGATGGAGATGCCCGGCCCAGAACCAGCGGCGGAGCACGGCCGTCCCAAAAATAAGAGCGTGCGTGTGGCAGCGAGCGAGATGGGTGGCAGACTGTGAAGTACGGCCAGACCGACTCTAAGAAATTATAACTCTTGAACCAGTTAAGATATGTATTTTCATAATTTTTTTATATGAAGGGTAATTTTAGTACCTATTGATTGAGTAGTCATACTATATGGTGTGTCAATTAGTAGATTTTATACTCGAAAATTAATGTTTTTTGAGGCAGTTTTCCCAATTTTTATCCAATTTCAAACAATACTTTTCGTTTGTTTTCTTTGAAAATGCTAATATGGTGCATATTTAATGTTTAAAAAAAAAAAATTTTTTTAAACAAAAAGAAAACAATTTTTTTTTTTTGTATAATTCAATTTTCTTCTTTTTTACCAATTTTCAATCATTTATGCACTTTTTCTGTAAAATAATCATTTAATTTTACATCATTTAATATTTTTGAAGATTATTTAATCATTATTATTAAAAATCATTGAAAAAAATATTATAATTTCATTTTACTTTGGTTTTACCGAGATTTGATGATCCTTTCGACCATGCCGGTCGGTTACATATTTTACCCAAAAATCGACCGCAAAGTCAGAATTTTTCTAAAAAGCGACTTGCTTTTTTTGCAACCCGAAAAAAGGTTCAACTTTTAACGGAACCGATTTGAATAATTTCTTAGATTTAACCCTTTTGAACAATTATCTGACGAATGCAATAACAAATTTTACGATCCGTTTTCATCAGAAATTTAATTTTTGTATAGTATCTGCATCTTTGTTACGGCCTGCTGATTTCGATGGGGCAAGGCCGGCTAGCCAGTCATCAACAGGGCGGATTCTTCCCCTGTGCCCACAGGTCGCTCCATAAATTTCACTCGACATGGAATCCACAAATACAACAAAGAAACATCAACAGAAACTACAAGTGAAGGACTAATACCGGACGACACGACGCAGATTTGGGTCTTCGATGGAAATGACCCTGACGCACCCTCCCTACCAAGGATCCGTCTATTTCCCATTTGAGGATCTCCCTGACATGTGGTTCATCGGCTTCCCCCAGGTTATCGGCTCATCCGTTCGTCTTCCCCTCCCTAATTAATACACTCTAGCAATTCATCGTTATAATCTTTACTTATTTAAATATTCACTTATACTAAATAACATTTTCAATTTTCCAAAATTTTAGGCCTCCATCGCCCTGGGCCAAAGCAAAGACGATACAAAAAAAAAGAGACGACGAAAGATCTGGAGAGGACAACAAAGACGCGAAACTATTGCACGGGTATTGACATATAAATATATATAAATTAATAAACCCTCATTTCACTTCAGAATTCCTGCCTACATGGAGCTCCAAGGAGGATCAGGGGCTGAGACGGGTCAGGTGGTTATTTAAGAAAGGTCCATACCCCTAAACAGGATCGGCCTGGTCTTCTCGGAGGTCGTATTCCAAGATTTAGATTTAATTTTGCTTGGACTCGGCGCGATTTAATTGTACATAAGTTACTGGTTTTTATATCATATTTATATTTTCTTTTTGATCATCGTTTTACGTGCCTTAGGTTTTATCGTTTTTCAAACAAATATTTGTGTGTTTGTTTATGGCATGCTAAATGCCACTAAAATAAATAAATAAATAATTACACACAGACGAATATTTTACATAATTTTAACACGGGCACATTAATAAATTAAATAAATAAATAAATAACGATTAATAAATAAATAGAAATAAATAAATAAATGCGAATAAATAAGGCTGATTAAAAAAATAAATAAATAATTATAAATAAATAATTATTTTAATTTTTTCTGGCCGAGCTTCTCCCGGGCGGTTTGGCTTGGTCCTCGGCGGGATTTGAGGTTGGAATCCTCCACGGGTTCCAGAAAAAGTCTCCCCGGGTCCAAACTGTGGATATCCCGGGGTCAAGAAAAAGCATATATACCCTCTGCAACCCAGATATATCAATATTATGTCTACGCCCTCTCGGAACGGACTCACATTTATTTTCCACTTCCGGCTGCCGGGTCTTCCTGTTCTGCTTCTCTCCTGCTCCCGTCGATCTCCGGATCGGGTTAATTTAATTTCCCTATAACAACAATAAAAAAAACATCACTAACGTTTCCTCGGAGCTTTCACCTCCGGCGGACCGACCGCACTCACACGTTTATGTGCGCCACCGATTTTTTTGAAACACGGCCGTTAGATTTAGTTCGCGGCGGCGGGTCGTCTGATTCGCAAATTTTCTCTGGCCCACATGGCGGTCACCTCGCCCTATTTATGGGCTCGGCTCTGCCGGTTCCCTTTCCTATTCTTTTGTTTTCTCCTTTCCCTTCACATAGGTCGAGAACCGACTTCAAGGCCAATGCCAGTGCTCATTTCCCGTCTTAGTGTGTGTGGATGCACTTCGTCGGTGTTCTCCTCTCTCCACATACCATCCACACTTCCCCTTTCTTGGGTGTGGACGGTAGGGGGCGCTCTACATACATCTCACTTTCCCTTTCTCCTCTTGGGACTGCCAACCTCGCCTTAGGTGCTCATTCCAGACGATATTTCTTTCGCCCGCGGCTATCGATCACCGTCAGAATGCAACATCTTTCCGGCAACAGTGCGGCGCGACAGCTAAACGTTAAGCTCGCTCCCACGCTACCCGCTCTCTCGTTTTCAACAGTGTGCATGCCAAGTGCATTGGTGTTGTCGTTTGGACGGTAGACATTGTAAGAAGAAACATCGGTCTGCGTTACTGCAGCGAGGCCTGTCGCGAGGTTGAAAGAGAAATGATGTCTTTTATGCGGCAAACCAAGGGCGATTTTAAGGACATATTACTGCGTTTTCGTAAAACGCATGATAAGTTCTTGGCGCTGGATACTAGGCTACTACTAGGCTGGATGCTAGGCGGATCCCAACAGCAGCCTCTCGACACTACCCTCGACCTCAGAATCATATCTAAGAGTTCTGAGATCGAGTGGTAAATAAGATTCGGTATCCGAATATGTTGCGGGAGTGACTCTTCCCCCGGTGATATCCGATTTGTCCCCTGGGGGGTCTCAAATACTGACCCCCTAAAGTCCCGTCAATTTACCTGCTCAGGGCATTAGGCCCGGACTACCTGGCGATATTGGCAATTAAGATAAGCAGTCTGCATCGCCGAAAGCCCACCACCTACAAAAAGCAATACCACCTACGAAACATATATTTGTTTAGCGGCTCTCCCTTGCTCAGACATCTGAAGATGTCGTCGCCTTTATCCAAGGCAAAACTAGAGCCTAAAAAATAAAAATTAAGGTGGAAAAATTCAAATTTTCTTAAGCTAGGGATATTTCATCTTTTAAAATAAATGTCCTTATGAGCTCTTTGAAACAATATGCTCTACCAATTTCTGGCCTGAATATGTTGTCGTCAAGGAGTTCGAAGTTAAGAAAAAGAAACGACGGCCTGTAGGAATAAGTCTTCCCAGGCCCGACCAGACCACTGCGCCCTCTACGACATCCGCTTCTACAAACTAATTATATCCCCCTCTATCTCCTATCAGAATTCAAGAGGCTTACGTAGTAAGCTTTCTAAATTGTATTATGATAGTCTCTCTTTTGCATCCTAGGTTATTGCGTTCACAGAACCCTGGTTAAAGTCGGAGATTTTGAGCTCCGAAGTTTTTCCAGCTGTGTTCACGATATATCGGCTGGATCCGCCTATCAGAAGAGGAGGTGGTGTTCTCATAGCGGTCTCGCGTCGGAATTAATAACTTTCGAGGAGTGCAACGATGTTGAATTCCTTTGTGTGAAGCTATCAGTCAATGGTAGCTCAATTTTCATTACCTGTTCCTACATTCCTCCTATGTCGCAACTTCCTATTTATTCGAACCATCTTTCCGCTATCCACATGGTTTCCAATCGACTTTCGGATAAGGATCATTTTGTAGTTCTTGGTGATTTTAATATCCCAGGGCCTATTTGGTCCTCAAATAATTCCACTAATTCACTCCTTACCTCCACACATCACGATTTTATTGCTGGCTTGCTCGACATTTCGCTGTCTCAAGTCAACCATGTACGAAATTCCCTAGAGCGCTTGCTTGATCTCTGTTTTGTCTCAGATCCGGCAAGAGTCAGTTTAGCCAGGGTGGCGCCTTTGACGCTTCCCGAAGATCCCTATCATCCTACTTTCGATGTGACTCTCGACATTGGGACTGACTTACAGAATATATTTGACAATTCAGCCAAAAATGCCTTTGTTTTCGCAAGACGGACTTCAAACGGCTGAATAACTTATATACATTTGCACTGGCATGGCTGAAGCCGTGGATATTTTTTACAGTGCCATGAATTCTTTTTTTATTGTATGTGTTCCGTTATACTATCCGCCAATCTCGAATAGGCCTCAGTGTTTTACTAAGGAGGTGAGTCATCTTAAAAACAAAAAATCTAGGCAGTATACTAAATGTAAATGTACAATGTTACAATAATTATTTGACTCGTTGTAGGGTCCAGATGTATCAGGCCGCAAAACATTTTAACAATTTTTTTTAACACTAAACGTAAGCCTATTACGCATCGGCCATCCCAAAACTTTTCGAAAAAATCATTACTCCTCATTTTCAGCACCTGTTTAGATCAATAATTTTTCCATGTCAGCATGGATTTTTAAAGCAAAGATCAACGACAACCAATCTTTTGGAGCTCGCTTCCTTCATAGTTAAGGGCTTCCATTAAAACTTTCAGACAGACGTAATCTATACTGATTTCAGAAAACGATTTGACTCTGTTAACCATTCTCTCCTTGTTCGGAAACTCGATCTAATGGGATTTCCGGTTAATCTTATTAGATGGATCTCAAGTTATCTGATTGGCAGAACGCAAAAGGTCCTCTTTAAAAATTCTTTATCCAATGTTTTTAGGGTTACTTCTGGCGTCCCGAAAGGGAGCCATTTGGGTCCCCTGTTGTTTACATTATTTATCAACGACCTGTCCAAAGTTCTGACTAACTCCAGAGTACTTAATGTCAGTCTAATTTGCAAACAGATGTTAATAATTTTCAAACATGCTTCCGCATAAACTTATTAAACTTAAACGGCTCTAAATGCAATGACCCCTGTGTAACAATGCCCCTATATATTTCTTTAGTTCGTCGTATCTTAGAATATGGATCTTGCGTTTGAAGCCCTCAGTATGGGGTCCACAGTAAACGCATTGAGTCAGTTCAGAAGAAATTTTTACTTTTCGCTTTAAGCGGTTTGAAATGGGATGCAAACCAGAGATTTCCTTCGTACTTCAGTAGAATCCTCCTAATTAACTTACCATCTTTAGCTAACCGTAGAACCATGCTCGACATTAGCTTCATTAATAATATTTTCCACGGTGACGTGGAAAGTTCTGACTTGTTGGGTCAGCTTCATTTTCACGTAAAACTAAAAACCTTAATACTAACCCACTTAGTACGCATGCAGGCAAACAATCTGGCAGCACGCCAGTAGTCACATCCTCGTATACCTTTCCTATATTTTCACATTTTTGCTCCCATTAACACCTAACATGAACAGGCACGTGCTTCGTGTCATACGGGCCACTTGTATGTAATCACCTTAGTGGTTAAACGTCCAGTATATGCTTTTGCAAAGTGACTTAAACAATATTAACAATTTGTTGTTTCTCATCAACTCAAAATGTAAATGTATGTAATTTTTTTGTAAAAATTGTTTCTCTGCAAATTATTCTTTAGGGGCGAGTGATCTTGAATGTAGCCATTCTGTCACAGATTTTGTAATTCTTTTTACCCACAACATAATCTTTACCGACCACGTCGGCTTAATTGTTCGTAAGTCTAAAAGGGTTTTTGCCTTTGTCAAGCGCTGGTCGAAGGAGTTTGACCACCAAACTTCGTTATGTTTATATTTTTATTAAATTAAATTAAATTTTTATTAAATTAAATTAAATTATTAAATCGGTTTAGGAACAATTCCTTATGTTTGTTCTTCGGAGATTACACTGGGACCGATATCGTCGCCTCCCGTCATACTTGTACACTTTTAAGGATCGTCGGACCAGCCTAAAGATTGGCATGGACTGTCATTTTTCGGCACGACCCAGCACGACACAAAAATTAATTAACACGCACGGTCAAAAATTTGGCCAGCCACGGAGTGATGTTCCTGAAAGAATGTCACGACACTGCAACTCTACTTTAAGAGGACAGGTTCTTACTAGAGTCGAACTTCCCGACATCACCATCGCATAATCACCCCAGGTGCAGTATTCGAGTTTGATAGTAGACAAGCTCACCTAGAAACAGCACACAAAGAAAATAGCAGCTAAGCATAAGAAGCTCATGATTTAGCCAATAAGCTCAGCCTTGGCAACCAAATGTTTATGTTTAAATCAATCGTGGTGGGCTTAAGGGGATGGTTTCAAAAATTCTAAAATTTGTTTTTCATATATTACTTTTATAACTGATGAACTATGTATATATGGTTGAAAGGATATTTCTCAAGTCCCAAGCAGTAAGTAAATAAGCAGTAACTCTTCACTTGTTATACAAATTGGAAATCTCTTTTCTGTTTTGTGTCTATTAAGTTGCTTAATACTAATAAAAAAAAATGGTAAAACATAAACCTGTCAAACCAAAACGGACATCGCAGCAACCAAAGCTGGGGTAAGGTACATTGATCTATGTAGTTTAATTAATTATTAATTTAATTTATCAGGGGTGCCATGCAAAACACAGTTGTTTTGATTTCCACAAAATGGCATTTCACGTAAATCAATTTCTAGGTGCCATACAACAGCGAATAAGTTTTGTGTTTTTAGATTTTTTCACAAACCATTCGATATTGGCTCTCAGCGTTGCCATGATGCCAGATCAAATCACACATGTATTTGATTAGCAAACATTTTAAATAAATTGATGTAAAATGGTATGTTTTGGGTTATTTTATTCTTTAAATAATGTTATTTAACCTATTTTGTTAATTAATTTAGTTTTTTACTTTTATTTTTTAAATGTTGGTGCGAAAATAATTAAATGTTGCTCGACAGCTCTAAAATGTAGCATTACTGAACCTGCAAGAACAATAGAATACAAGATTGCGCAAACACGAAGCGAAAAATTTTTCGTTCTGCGCATCTACGACACAGAGTACTGGTACTCAATGAAATTGTTGTTGTTAGAAGGCAATTTTGATGTCATTCTGACGTCACAAAGTACAATTTTGTGGCAAATCGGAATTATTTTTCATTATTTTATTTTAATTTCACCCCTGTATATATAGTTTTGTGCATATGTTCTTCGCATAGTTTTTATGTCAAACATTGAAGAAAAAAAAATACAAAATCAGCACATTAGTTGCATTTCTACAATTCGTTGTAATCTTGATGCGATTCATCATTCTTTGGTTTTATTTTAAAAACACGAATTGACCAGTAACAATCGAATGTATGGAGCATTGAAAAGCAAATCCTAACCAGAATTTAGCTATAAAAGGGACAATAGGGTGCTTAAGACATAACAAATATTTTGATTTACATAAAAACGGAAATATACATATAGGAAAATTTATCATACTATTTAGGTCAGCATCATGTTGAGCAGCTACGGAAGGAGACAAGATTCCGCACAAGAGCGTTGATTATATTATTTCTCCCTTTTGGGTTTACTACAAGAGAAGTAAATTCATGTTCATTAAAAATAAACATTTAATTTATATAAGTAGTATATCATAAAATAAATACATGGTGATAAATGTTTTGAGTGAATTCACTAATTAAATGAAAATAACATATTTATTACTTTCTAGCCATAGCGAGTCCTAGTCCCAAAATTCCACCGAGTACAAGAGCGGCTCCTCCAGCAACTGCCATTCCCTTGGCAATTTCTTTATCACTTTGTTTTTTTATGTATTCCTGAATTGCAAAAATTATAATAAGTCATAGATTTATGACATTGTATAATTCACCTCCAAGGAGCGCACTTGATCATTCGATTCGATATCCAGAAAAGCTCTGCAGTATTTTAAGCCCGATGAGTACTCTTTAATACGAGCATTTCCGAATGCTAAATAATAAATATAGTCACGTCTGCCATCTGGATGTGTACGAGCCAACTCCTCCAATATCATGATTCCCTAGAAAACATACATACAAAATTTGTGAACGTGGATAGTTTTGAAGATATAAATGAAGTGTCACCTTTTTGATATCATTTGTATAGCGACTACGAACCAGGCAGAAGGCATATCTACCATATTGTGAAGAAAATATATAACTTAAAGATTTGTGTATGTATGTAAAATAAAAATTGCTTACTCAAACTTTGTCTCAGTAGTTACTACTCCATCCAACTCTAGCTCGTGATGATATTTTTTTTCAAACTTCTGTAATAGGGACCTTTTTTTATATATAATACAAACCAGCTTCTCAACTCGGAACCTCTAAATCTTCCTGTGGTACCACGTCGTTCAACAACTCGTCCATTCTTCAAATAGTCTTCTTCCTTGTCCAGCAATTTTCTTATAGAATAATAAAGCCAGCGTGACCGTGGAACAATGTAAAATAAAATATTAAAAAATACTGAAGTAATGGATGTCCGTCAAATTAGCGTCGGTGAGTTAGCTTCGAAATGAAACGGTGGGAAAATGGAACACGGGGGAGGATTTTATTTTCTACTTATTTCGAAAATTATACACTAAATTGAGCAAAAAAGTACGTACGTGTAAAGAATTAAATTTACTAATAGTTTATACTGGGTTTGGGCTGATTTAAACAATGCAAGTACCTAAATTATTCACGGTAAAATTGACTCTCCACCTTTTTTGAATTGCTCCCCCCTCAGCAAACGTGTCGCTATGCACGGTAAGCCAGGTTTTGGAGCACAATTTCAAGTATTATACCTGAAAGTTTTATTAAACTCGTTGGTTCAGTTTTTGGTCAGACCTATGAAAGTCCCCCATACAAAATCAGGCAGCAAAAATTAAAGGTAATAGAGCTTTGCTTTCAGAAAACGTGCCAAGATGCAGGGGTTTATGGGCATATTGGGGATCGAAGAAGAAAATTTCATTAAAATCGTAGGCACAGATTTTGAGAAAATCCCTTTACAGTAGTGCGTTTAAAAATCTGATAAGGAAGGCGAGAGTTCCGCAGCTGAAACCGGATGTGAACCAGTGATTCAACCCGAGAAAGAATCAATGTTACGAATTCAAAACGTAGGCGGCAATAAAGCGGAGGAATTAATCAATTATTAAATTTAATGTTTAACTTTGAAACTCGCTAGCAATTTGCCAAAAGCTATGCAATTATATAAAATATAATAAAATATATATTGTTGTGGAAACAATAGCCGAAAGTGGTATCGATACATAACAATACCTATTCGATGCCAGCTTTTGAAAAAGAATATTACGTGTCTTACAGGAAACGTGACAATATGCACGGTACATCAAAAGAAAGGGCATTTCGAATTAAATTTAAACAAAATCGGTAGTACAGATTTTGAGAAATTTAAGTGTTTTTTTTAAGCACCCCTGTGTGGCCGATTAATTAGTTTTGTATAGTCTTTAATTTCTTTATTATATTTATTGAGTTTATTATTAAGTTTATTATTAAGTTTATTATCAGGTTTATTACTAAGTTTATTATTAAGTTCCACAATTATTTTTTAGTCTAAGTTCTTGTTCAGCTTATCTTTCTTTATATGTCTGTTCTCTTCTTATGCTTCTTTAAAAGTGATCCGCTGCTCGCAGGCAGCTCTCATTCCCCCCTTGTTCGTAGCATATTAATGTGCCCAGAGCACACTAATGCTACTTGGCCTGCTACAACTCGGCCGTCCTGACATTGAGATAGCCCACTATCTCAGCATTATCACCCTTTAAGAGTAATTCTTACAAATATACCCCTTATACACTCCTCGCCACTTGAATAGGACACCCCTATATGTTTGTATATAAACGGCCATATCATCCAAATCAAGTAAGATACATATTTAATTTTTTTTTTATAATAAAGCATATTTTATTGAGTTAATATGTACCAAAGATAAATTGGCTTCGTTGCCTGCGAGTACTAGAAAAAAATAATATCCAAAAACCTTATAATTT
>VNJV01005819.1:0-35622 GCA_008042635.1 Drosophila nikananu | reverse complement strand
TTCAGATTTAAAAATTTCCCTCCCACTCCCCCGCAAATCAATAAAAACGTTTTGCAGCCGCAAATATTACCATATATCTTTCTTTTTGTGCATAGGCATGCATATGTAGAACATGTATCAATACCGAAAATCTGGTAAAGATCGGGTGAAAAACACAAAAGTTATTTACTTATCAGTGTGTTATCTATTTGGCAGCTAGCAACAGGTGCATCCCAAAAAACCACAACAAAACCGATGAGCGCAAGAAACTAACTCCCAGGCGCAAAAAAGAGAGGAGGGGTTATCTCTGTCTCTGTCTTGCACACGCAAGTGCATGAGATGGTGGTGGTTTTGCAAAGAGCGAGTTTGTTTACATTTCTCTAATAAACAAAAGTCGCAATAGGCAAAAGCGGCGATATATTTTGGTACATGGTATATGTGTAACAGTCGTTCACGAACGACTGTAGCTTTCTTACTTGTTTTTTTTTAAATTGTTATTCAATCTGGAGTATTCATAATTAGAAAACACATTACATTTTGTGGTTTCAAAATATAAAAAATTGATCGGGCCTTTTGCCCAATGAGCCATGATTGTATAAGCGGAACGGACAAGATCATAGGAACGATCGATTTATATTCATATATGTATGGTCGATTTACCCGGCCAAATTGAAAGTTATTAAATTCATACCATTTTTGTTTATTTATAATGTAAGCGTTAATCATTAAAATGCCAAACTGTGAAATTAGTATGGACCATTTATCTTTTAGGGTAAGTCCCAGCCGAATGCAGATCCAGAAGGAGCACCACCATCCATTGAGTTACATGGACTTGAGTCATTGGCTTTAGATTCTACCGTCGAGCTGGAGGCCTCCGATATCAAGACGCCCCTACTGAAGATTAAAGCCCAGGAGCGGTCAGCGGAGACTGAGGGGATCGTTGTTCAGGAGGTGGAGAGCTTGGGAAATGGAAATGCTGGCCAAATGGGAGGGGAATCACAGTCTTTGCTTTAATAGTTTGCTAAGTTTCCTTTTTTCTTTTTGCACTTGAGTCTGTATGAGAGAGTGTGGCCATACAGAATAGTCTCAGCGTGAAAGCCTGCATGACTGTGTTAGTGAGAACAAAAGTTAACTGTTAAAAAGCTATTACTCTGGCTAAATATTTGGTTTTGCGTCAGTATTCGTGTGATATTCTATTTTTATTTATCTTATAAATTTGCTTTCAAAAAGTTTTGAAAACTGCGTACCTAAGAACAGGAGGTGTATTTCGCTTTTAAGCAAATACATTGGACATACACTAAGTATTTTAAATTACCGTAGGTGTATTTTTGTTTAAAAAACAATGTTATCTCATTTGCAAAAACTGTAAGATATAAGTTTACTTTCTTTACTTTAACTTATCGATGTGTAGTTGACTAGAGCCACTAAAACCACATTTTGCATCTCAATGTGTAAGATATATACATATATGCCCTTAAGCTACGGAAAATATTTATAAAAATACGTTAGGTCCTAAAACATGGTTATATATAGAACGTCAGTTGAGAATCCGAATCCCACCACAAAAAATGCAACCCACAAGTCAGTCCAAAAAGCAAACAACACGAACGAACTATAATGAATTAGTTAACGTAAAGAGCTAACAAATACAAATAGTCGAAGCGGCAGGCGGAGAGTACCAATGCAAGTCTTCGCCCTGCTTCCTTTAAACAATGGTAAAAAATATATACACCTTCATATATGTATTTAGATATAAATAAATGTTAACTAATTTAAATTACAATTACATAGCATTGCATGCTCATTAGAATTTCAACGAATTAGCAAAGAAACAACAAACGAAAGAACTTACTTATCAAGATAACGAATACATAACAACAAGTAGGCAATTACTCGATCCGCAATCGGTTCCACTACGTTGTTCATCTGTCTCTCTTCCCTCAATAAATTTATTTCCTTCCGATGGCTAAAAAGCATGACAATCAAGACGAGAAAAACGGCTTCAATGATTGGGTTTGCTTCGAGAATGTCAAAATTTCTATCCACTGGTTAACTACAACACAAAACTAACAAAATAATTTAGGTACGAGTTTATTTAATAGATTTAGGGAAACGCTTTACATTTTGTCGATATATGTTACTCGTTGTGTTTTTAAGCTGTGGTCACAAGGAACGAATTATATTTCAGCATTTGCGATTATTTTTTCTTACCACATAAGATAAATAAAAGAGTAACGACAATGTAAACTTAGCAAATTATAGCAAAATAAATTAATTAACATCCAATTAAGTGCATCTTTGGGGATTACGATGGTATTATTGAATTCAAATTTGAGACAAAAATCATTTGAATCCTTCATAGATGTAAAGATAAACATTTAGGTTGTTCCAAGGAAAAGTTTTTATACTCCTGTTCTGCAGGACTAAGTTAAAACACACAGTGGAACACATTAAAAAATAACCAATGTACACTATGTTCCTGTGAAATGCGATTTTTTCCAAAAAAAAAGATCATTTATCAGGCTCATATTTTGTAAACCGCTGGGAAATTCGAAAAAAAAAAATTTAATCTTCACAAAAATGCTTAAAAATTACAAGTTATCAGGAAAATCAACTTTGGAAAATCAAAATATTGCTTATGCCATAATTGCCGTTAATTATTCGTGAACAAAAAAATTCCAGCTCAGTTTTTAATATTTTCTTTATTTTTTTAAAACACATAGTTTATTTCACGAATAACCACGTTTGAAAATTTTCTAACACCCTCAAAATCTTGATTTGTTGTTAAAAACCTGTTTTTCAGTTCATTTTCGCTTTGAAAAATTTCTACTCGAAATGTTGTTGACCAATTTGAAAAACTCTTGGCTTAATAGAGCTTACAGGAAAAAAATAACTTATTGTTGGTTTTTCACGAATAATTTACGGAAAATTATGGCATAAACAAAATTTTGATTTTCCAAAGTTGCCATGCTAACTGGTGGACATCAAAATTGTTCGTGTAATTTTTTTGCATTTTTGTGATTTTGACCTTGAAGATTAAATTTTTTTTAAATTTGTGTACCTATTTATATTTTGTTGGACGTGACAAGAATTACAGCTTTGAAATTAAACATTCACAGCGGTTTGCAAAATATGACCCTGATAAAATTATAATTTTTCCGAAAAAATAGCATTTTGGCGAAAAACTTGTCGATAGGTTAAAAAAAAAGTTGAAAGTGTAGGTGAAAAACGGAAAGACACGTATCTTTTATTTTTTGGTGTACTATCACGGGAATATAGTGGACATTGTTTATTTTTTTTATGACTTCAAAAATTGCACACAGTGATACTATAACTCTTTAGATAAATATAATATATGTCTAAATTCTACAGTATTTTTAAAAGGGTTGTAAGGACTCCCCTAATTTATAAAAATTTTACTTAATTAAACATCAACCCATGTCGTAATATCGGATTTTTAAATGATACCGCCAAACAGTACATGCCCAGGCGCTCTTATGAGCAGACGCAGTTATGAGTAAACGCAATTTTGAGCTCGGGTCCCTTGAAATACGAATTTTGAAAGTTTATAAATCATTAATTAAATGCGCTTCTGCGTAACTAGCTTTTGTTTTATCAGTTTTAGAGGTGAAAAATATTATTTTTTTTTTTACATAAAAGCGGTTGGAACAGCTGTGACTTGCACTTGAAACGAACCTTTTCTTTCTGTGTGTTTGTGTGCGCCCGCGTGTGCATCCCTGGCAGCGCCAGGGCAACCCTGTGTTATCGTCCTCGTCTGACGACGACCCATTTTTCGATAGCAAAGAAGTGCAAAAAATTAAATTCTCGGCGTAATTAATTAGTAAATAGATTTTAAGCAGTAGGTGAGTGTTGCCGACGACAAGCCGCAGGAAGTGCACCCTGTCCCTCCGCGTGGCGACGACTGGTCATCTGTGAAATGGGCCGAGGGCAAGGCCAACAAGCTGCCAAGCTGCGGCCGCGGCCCCCACACAAAAGGCGAACGAGCTGCACGGTTATGCCAAAAATCTGAAGCAAAAGCAAAAGCAGCCGCCTCTGCCGACGTTGTTTGAGGGTCGTCCGTCCGCTTGCAACTGCCATCGCGCAGAAAGAGGAGCCGTCTGTCCTCTAATCACACAACCATCAAGCTCTAAATATCGCACCCACCCGCAGCCAAAACACCTTTAAAACCAGCCCCAGTCGGAGGACCCAGGACCCGATCCAGACCCAGTCGAAATGTCGCTCAAGCCCAAAATAGTCGAGTTTGTCGATGTTTGGCCGCGCCTGCGCTGCATCGCCGAATCTGTGATAACTCTCACCAAGGTGGAGCGATCCGTGTGGAACACAAGTTTCAGGTGAGTCTGCCGCAGCCCCAGTCGTGGAAATAATAGCACACACAAATATGATGATATACATATTTATGTGCGTACTTGGAACAAGAAGATGGAAGATAATCACAACAAAATTGTATGAACATATTTTTTATCACTTACCTCTTTTGGGTAAGCAATGCAGACACATTAATATAGGAAACCTATGTATCGCCAATGAATTGCAGAAAATGTTAATCAACAAATGCCAAAGAATCTCTCCTCAACAAATTCCAACCTAATTATGCAACATTTTTTAACTCAAAAAGACCTGCTTATGATTATTAACCATATCCAGGATTGCAAATAAATAAGTGTGCTCTTATTTTGACCACCACTGTATCTATATGTTTTGTGCAGCGTGAGTTGCCAAAATGTGGAATCGCTAAAATAAAACACTTACACATTCACCGTCGCCCCACACCCACATCTTATAGCGACGTGTACACGCTGTGCGTGGCCCAGCCGGAACCGATGGCCGACCGCCTCTACAGTGAAACAAAACACTTCCTTGAGCAGCACGTCCAAGAGATGCTGGCCAAAAAGGTGCTGATCGAGGGAGAAGGTTCCAACTCGAATGGCGGACCAGATCTACTCCATAGGTACTACACCACTTGGATGGAGTATAGCCAGGGGATCAAGTATTTGCACCAGCTGTACATGTAAGCATCGAGTCAGGGAGTTACCCAAAATGCAACAAAAGTAATCCACGGCTTCTCCCTAGCTACCTTAACCAGCAGCACATCAAGAAGCAGAAGATCACCGATACGGAATCGTTCTATGGAAATCTGTCTAGTGATGCCGCCGAACAGATGGAGATTGGCGAACTGGGGCTCGACATCTGGCGCCTTTATATGGTTGAGTATTTGGCCACCGAGCTAGTGCGCCACATACTGGAGGGGATTGCTGCTGATAGGGCTAGCAACGGGACGCTGGATCATCACCGCGTCCAAATCATTAACGGCGTAATTCACAGTTTCGTGGAGGTGCAGGACTATAAGAAAACTGGATCGCTGAAGCTGTACCAAGAGCTCTTCGAGGGCCCTATGCTGGAAGCCAGCGGCACCTATTACACAGACGAGGCCAACAAGTTGCTCCAGCGCTGCTCAGTCTCTGAGTACATGCAGGAGGTTATCCGAATACTGGAGTACGAAAGCCGGAGAGCCCAGAAGTTCCTGCATGTCAGTTCTCTGCAAAAGCTGCGCAAACAGTGCGAGGAAAAGTTTATCAACGATCGTCTGGGCTTCATCTACTCGGAGTGTCGTGAAATGGTATCCGAGGAGAGGCGGCAGGACCTGCGCAACATGTACATTGTGCTTAAGCCGATACCGGACAACCTCAAGTCCGAGCTCATCACAACTTTCCTCGAGCACATCAAGAACGAGGGTCTGCAAACTGTCGCCGCACTCAAGGGCGAAAACATTCATATAGCGTTCGTGGAAAATATGCTCAAGGTGCACCACAAGTTCCAGGAGCTAATTGCCGACGTCTTCGAAAACGACTCACTCTTCCTTAGCGCGCTAGATAAGGCATGTGCTAGCGTCATCAATCGCCGTCCCACCGAGCGCCAGCCGTGCCGCAGCGCAGAATATGTGGCCAAATACTGTGATACGTTACTGAAGAAGTCGAAAACCTGCGAGGCGGAGATCGATCAGAAGCTCACAAACAATATAACCATTTTTAAGTATATCGAGGATAAGGATGTCTATCAGAAATTCTACAGTCGGTTATTGGCCAAGCGTCTTATCCATGAGCAAAGCCAGAGCATGGATGCTGAAGAGGGAATGATCAATCGATTGAAGGTAAGTGTTACGCATAGAGTTAAGATATAGTTAAGTAAGAATCCAAAAAATTTTGAACCCTGGCTGGCTCCACAGCGGTCTATTTCTGTGAATTTTGGACATAAATGCAAGAAAGCCGGCCCAAAAAATGTAGTTAATAACGCTAGCTCTTTTTGAACTGACACGTTTTTCACTGATAAAACATTGACCCTTATATATATATATTAATAGTTTACATTTTCTTAATATTATCTTGTAGCAAGCCTGTGGCTATGAATTTACAAATAAACTCCATCGAATGTTTACGGATATATCGGTATCTACAGATCTAAACAACAAGTTCAACACTCACTTAAAGGACACAGATGTGGATTTGGGTGAGATTTTCATCATATTCCAACTTTTTAAATTTGTTTTTAACAAGAGTATGTACTGTGCAGGTATCAACCTCTCAATTAAGGTGCTACAAGCAGGAGCTTGGCCTTTGGGGTCAACACAAGTTATCCCATTCGCAGTGCCTCAGGAATTTGAGAAATCAATTAAAATGGTAAGTTTTCATTTAGTTTAAACTTAATCTAAAGCAGCATAAAGCTTACAAATACTTTGTATCATAGATTTTTTAAGGAGTTGATACTAAATTATTAAAAAAGATAAGCTCTTTTTTGCAAGTTTTATTCTGGCAGAGAGGTTTCCAGTTTTCTTCACTTGTTTTTGAGTAAAAACTTAACCGGCTCTAAAGCAGATAGTAATCAGTACTTTTCTTGTCGAATGAAAATGTTTTCTCGTTTGTCTGTCTAAATCAAATCGCTGTTTTAGATACCTAGAACCACTTTTATTTTACCGAGCGGTTTGAGCTAAAAACTTCAGTTCTACCACCACCAAACACCTACAAATTATTGATTTTCTGCGTTGTTAACTTCTAAACAAAGCTTCTATGTCATTTATGCCATGATATAATTAATTTACATAAAATACATTTAATTATTAATAATAATTAATTATTTTTTTTAGTCTTTTAAAAACAGCTCCAACGATTTTGTTAGTCACTACAGTCCGTATAGCGATTGATATTGCAAACTTTTGGTTACAACAAAAGTCAGAAAAAATTCGTAAATTAGTTGTTTAATGTTACTATTGATCGTAAAATTCATTCAAAATAAGCTGAGTCTCTTCGCAGAAAGTCCCTTAGTTGTAGGGTACTTCAATATTTTCTCTATTTCAGGTACAAAATCATCAAAATATTTAAAAGAAAAAAATACTATTAAGCTATTATTTATTATTTTTGTATTTTTCAGTTCGAAGACTACTATCATAAGCTGTTTAGTGGCCGCAAGCTAACCTGGCTGCATCACATGTGTCACGGCGAACTGAAATTAAGTCACCTAAAGAAGTCATACATCGTAACGATGCAAACGTACCAGATGGCGATAATTCTGCTATTTGAAACCTGCGACAGTCTTAGTTGTCGGGAAATACAAAATACGCTTCAGTTGAACGACGAAACGTTTCAGAAGCATATGCAGCCAATGATCGAGTCAAAGCTGTTAAATGCCAGCTCAGCAGAGAATCTCGCCGGGGAGACTAGAATTGAATTGAATTTGGATTACTCAAATAAGCGTACAAAGTTTAAAATAAGCTCGGCTTTGCAAAAGGAAACGCCGCAGGAGGTAAGGGGTGACCTATTGCAATTGCAATACACTTTTCTTACACATTGTGTAAATTTCTATCAGGTCGAACACACAATCAATTCTGTGGACGAGGATCGCAAGCTCTTCCTGCAGGCGGCCATAGTAAGAATTATGAAATCACGCAAGGTCTTGAAGCACAATGCACTGATACAAGAGGTATAAGTTAAATCATACTCTATTCAATATAATTACCAATTACATTTCCCATTATAGGTTCTCTCATTATCAAAGGTTAGCTTTACGCCCAACATAGCCATGATCAAGAAGTGTGTGGAGTCTTTAATCGATAAGCAATATATTGAGCGAACAGCGAATTCGGGGGATGAATACAGCTACATGGCCTAGATTAAATCAGGGAATATTTGATTCTGAAACCCTAATTAAATACACACTGACAACAAATAGTAATTCTTGGCGAAAGGCGGCTTACTCATCTTGTCTAAAGCATCTGAAGCATGGGCAGGATCCTAGCAGACTACCAACATCCTTATGCTTATAATATTCTTAATGGAAGAAAGAAAAGAATGTTTTGGCTACATTGTTTTTCTTCTCTTTTCTTGGCCCAATTGGAATAAAATATAGTGTTGTTACTCGATTCTTTATAATTTAGATTAGTTAGTTTTGCCCTATTTTTATTTAATGCGTGAATCCAATATAAGTGTAGACATGTAAATTTCTTTGATGTATTTGTATATTTATCTGTTTTTATGCGAGCACCCACACACGAAGCAAGGCCCAAGTTGATGAAGAATGTATAATAAACAACAAAAAATATGATTTGAACGGTATAATTCCTACCTTTGCCCCCGCAGCAGACACCGCATTAAATTGGCAGCAGATTACACAGATTATGGAAAAACTATATTTATTTATAAAAGATCTACACTCAATAATCTTTTCATTGCTCATTATTATATTCTGAATATATTTATATATTTTTGAAACAGCAAAGTGCTTTTATCTTTATTGACCGTATGTACAATTGTTAAAAATCTAATATTCAAAATCGTTTCTTGCTAAGAATGTATTCAACTCGTTATTTCCTCTTTTTGTGGCTTTTATACTGGTGTGAGACTTAGCTTTTTATTTAATTTTTTATTGTATTTGTCATTCATTTAAAAATAATGTGTGAAGCTTGTGGTATACAATTAATTTTAAACGTCAAAGAAAATGGTATCTGAAATAATATTAAATGAAAAATATCAACTGATTGGATTTCTCACTAGGAAAGCTTATATTTTCAGTTCTGGAATATAAAATAAAATATTTCTGAGTTTCAAGTAAGTTTCTCAGTTTTTTTTAAGTTTTTTATGATATGCATATACGTACATACATATACATATGCATAGGTACATACATGTATTTGACATTAGTAGACAAGGGCCATGGATTACTTTTTGTTTTAAATTGTTTTATTCGTTTCACATGCTACTTTTCTAAAAAATATATTCAATAATGTTAAATCAAGGAATTGTACATATATATAATTATTTTTAATAAATACCAACTTGCTATAGCATAATGTGTAATTCGTTAATAATACTTGAAACTTGCTCCTCTGGGCGGCAGCTTCTTGCTGATTAAAAAAATGCCGCCAATCATTTCAATCGCTGCGTAGGCTTTTCTTCAGTGAGTGTTAATAAAAAATATGTATCTGTCATATGTATATGTATATATCTATTGTTTATTTTCCTTTTTCCCTTTTATATTTAATGACTAGTAAACGTTTACAGTTTTGTTGCTTCATGCAGTTTTCTCTGTCTCCAAATACCCTCATTCTCGTTCAAAATTTGAGAAATGCATTCTGTGGTGTAAAATCGTCTTGAGCATTCATTGTGCTTTTTATTCTTTATAAGGATTGTTGGTTTTCATAATCCATTTCGAATTGGCTTTCGTCAAAAATTCTATGAAATGTGGAGGGCGTAACTTCGTTCCTTTTAAATTTTTACAAATTTAAATTATATCGATCTTGGGGATTTCCATTTATCTTAATATTGTAAATGGCCTTTAGCTTACTATTTCATTGGTAGTGGCTGGCTTGAGGTTCTTTTTTAGAGTGGACCACCCGCTTCCTCCTCTTTTATTGCACTCTGCCCGTGCACTTTAGCTTCTCTATATCCCAAAGCCTTTTGTCAACTCATTAAAAAGAGGACAACCAAAACGTAATCCTCAGTTACAAACAATAGTGTTTTGTAACCATTTTAAACATCATAATAAAGTAAGTATGTTGTTGCTTAGAACCCTAAGCGGTTCAGTTATAGTCCAAACTATGCGTATATATCGCTCATATCTATATACGTATATATAAATTCAGTGCTTGTATTTAAGTTGTCAGTTTCTTCTTTGCCGATTTCGTTAAGTTTTTGGTTTCTAATGGCCATGAAATATAAAATTGCATTTAATTGGTGTCGGTGTCGGGAATAGTTAAGGGTAAATATATAAAGCCCCAAATTTTATTTTGCCGCATATTTTCAGTTTTTTTTCATGTTTGTTGGGATTAGAGTATGAAGTATGTTTATTTCATTTCATTTCGTATTATGTTTGCTTAAATTTTGCTTTGTAGTTTTACGCTTTCTTTTCAGTCTTTACGATTCACGGCTTTTGTGCTTTTTATTTATTTTTCCTTTCTATATGACCGTCAAAATTGCTTCAATTATTTTCAAGATGAATAACCAATCAAACAGGAGCATGAGCACGAGGAATTGCTGACAGGTCAGGGTGATCGATTGAGTGCAGAGATAATCTGTCAACTTTTGACCCTATAAACGTGAGTGTATGCAAGTGCAGGGTTATTATCGTCTTCATTGCTATTATCATATGCTGTTTCTGGACAGTTTTCTTTAGCCTGTCTATTGCTCCATGGAAACGGTTTTCGTGCGTTTCCACAGGGACTTAAAAAGGCCCTTCTTCTTCGTTTTCGTACTGGTGGTTGTCACTTCCGAGTCAACACTGTCCATCTTGCGACTGTTATCCTTTCGCCTGGCAGAACCTGCAGAAACAAAAGATATGTTAAGTTTCTATCATTTGTAAAGTTTTTCCAATAAAAAAAAAAAAATGTTAATATATTTTTACAATAAATAGAGGAAAAGTTTCTAACGCAAATCCTTAAAGTATTTATATTCTTTAACAGCCGGAGACGATATGGCCATTCCATTGTCTCTGTCCAACTGTCTATTTTTGCTCAAACGAACCTCTCACTTTTGGAGCTATCTGAGTTAACCTTTATAGAAAGTCTACTTTCTACTCCACTATATGACATATATTATATTTAATTTAATTAAGTAAATTATAAAAGTGCAGTTTAAACTGCATACAAGTTGTAAATAAATAATTGTATATTGCTGTCTTTTGTCATAAAAAAAAACAAATTAAAGGTATTTTAACACTCAGTTTACAGCTGAAATGGCAAAGTAACAAATATAAAATATTTGGATAACAAAATTATTGCAAAATAATTATATTTAATTACTCGTAACCCTAAGAAGGTTTAGCTATGAAAATATATTTTGACAGCAGAGATTTTTTTCTTCAACAAAAATGATTTAAATCTCACCTGTTTCGAATTCATAGACATGCTTGCTGATGGTATCGTCCATAGCTTGATCACAATAGGTCTTATGTTTCCGATCCTTGTTGTTTTCTACGGCAAGTTGAGAGTTATAAAATAGTTAGTTTCGGTGTTTTGCAAAGTTTCAAATTTATCTATAAGAAATTTCTTTATTGAAATTTCTCAAATGGATCAGCATTGTCAGCTCTTGCCCTTGCTTATCTTTTTCCTTCTAGCTGTGTTCGTATTAGAGACTTACTTTTCTTGGTGATCAGCAGACTTGTTACTCGTCGCAACGCCTCACGCGGTGATTTATTCAAGAAGGAAGGGGTAAGATTTGGAGGCAGAGTTAGGGGCTTGCGTGATTGTCCTGTGCCCGACATACCCGCCGGATTATCCCAAACCCGCACGGAAGCCAAGCGATCGATGTTCTCTGTGGAAGCTGGGCGCATGCCCCGTTGCTTTGGATACCATCCACGAGCAGGGACCCCAGTCATCCGAAGCATCTCATTGGAAGCCAACGCGTGATTAATCGAACGCTGACGGCAAATTTGGGACGTACCGTAGTTGCCACCTAATTGATGGAATTGCAAGGTACTGGTTGTTATTCATCTTCTTTTGTAATATATAAATTTATAATATGTATGTACATATGTATATACACTTATACAGTTATAAGTTTGCAACGCTGTGAAGGAGACATTTCCGACCCTATAAAGTATATATATTCTTGATCAGCATCACCAGCCGAGTCGATCTACCCATGTCCGTCTGTCCGTCTGTCCGTTTCTACGCAAACTAGTCCCTCAGTTTTGAAGCTATCTGGATGAAACTTTGCAGATAGTCTTTTATATGCTCTCACTTGTATATATGTCGGAACGAGCCGGATCGGACGACTATATCATATAGCTATATAGAAAAGATCGGTAAATTTTAAAGAAAAAAATTATAACTTTTTACAATATTTGAATAAAATTTGAGATATGGCCATTTTGTATTATTCTTGAATTTCGGTTTTAATTTGATCAAAATCGGACAACTATATCATATACATAGCTGTCATAGGACCGTTCAGAAAATTTTGAGGAAAAAATCGAACTAAGCCAATTTTCATCAAATTTGAGACATTGACACTTTGTATTATTCCAGAATTTCGGTTTTAATTTTATTCAAATCGGACCACTATATCATATAGCAGCCATAGAAATATATATATAAATTCATTTAGTTCGTTCGCAACATTTTTCGCTCGCAACATTTCTCGGTCGCAACATTTTTCTTTCGCAACATTTATCTTATGTCAGTACCAGAAAAAACGAAAAAGTCAGAAAATTTTTCTTCTTCTTCTTACTTACTGCAACGGTATTTAAACTTCGGCATGCCGAAGTTGGCTTCCTTTCTTGTTATTTGATCAAATTTGATTAATTTATAATGATCCAATTGTTAGCTGATAGGGTATAAAAACTATCAATGGTGGCGATCTTTTTTACACCAGAGAACTTCTGTAATTCGAAAATCTTTATAAATGGTCATATATAATAACTATATAGCTTTATGGTTGAAAACAACAAAAATATATTTAGGCCAGTTTCGACATATATATATGTATATGAAATACTGTTTAAAAATATATATCTCGATAGTGCAAGCACTAAATGGTGACGAAAAATAATACATCTAAATGTGACTTTTAGAAGCATGTTGAGCAGTTCAACATCTGCTGATCAAGGTTGTAATATATAAAATCCTCGAGGTATTGCGTGCACGTACAATAGTGTCACTGATTACGCATCGCATAGGCATATTATAATTGAAATATATAAATTGTATGAACAAGCGTTGTTTGCAAACCATTGACCTTGATCATTTATTGTAACGACGGGAACAAAAAGAACATTGTTTATATTATAATTCTTTCTAAACAGCGGAAATAATGGGTCGGCTAGTTTGTCACCCAAGTCTTGTCAAAGGAGAGTAAAAGGTAAATGTTGTATAACTTTTTATGATTTTACATTATCAATCGAGAATTGTTACTCACCGCCAATACCCAAAATAGATGTCCCCATATTTATACTGTTCGATGTGCTGGATCTTGGAGCAGTGCGTGAACCACTGACAACTGGCAGCGGCTCATTTTGGCGTCTATATGGCGTGCGTGGAATGTCGCAGCTGTGAGAAATATTTAATTAAATGTTTTATAGACCATTTCGCGTGCATGCCTGCACTTACCCTCTGGCAAAAATTGGAGTTTCTGGAAGACTACATGATGTCTGCAGGCGGTGCTCCTCGCGAGGCGATTGTTTGAGGCTGCGCTTGGTTCCATAATTAATGTACCGTCGTTGATAGGATCCGGAGCCGGATCCACAAGCCATTCCATCCGTAGCGGGCATCGGTGGCAAGGGGCCCAGACCAGTGGGCGTGGTTATTCCGCTGCCACCCCCGCTGCTATAGTGGCCGAATAGTTTCGGCGACCGCTTCCGATACTGCGAGTCAATGCTCCACGATTTCATAGTGTTTGTAGAAGGACCTCCTCCGCCGGCCACTCTATGCGGTGGCACCATTGGTGGTCCAGGCAGGACCTCTTGGTGAGCTGGAGCCGGAGGCGGTGGCAACTCATCATTAAAATGACGCACGGCGGTTACATTGTCGCGACTGCGACGGATGTGGCTGTTGCTGGTGTGCACCGCCGCTCCAGAAGCAGTGGCATGCACCTCCACAACAGTAGTTCCCCGATTGGGAAGTGGGCCACTGGCACTTGGCGCCAGCGCCGATGACGGCAGCTCCAGCTGCTTGCGCGGTTCAACTGGCGACGGCGGCAAGGGAGCGTCGTAGTCGAAATCCGGAAGCTTGGAACTTGGAGGTGGCGATGGGGGCAACGGGCCGAAATTTGGCATTTGTGACAACAACATCTCCTTGGCACTCTCAGATTTGTGAACGCCGGGGCGAAACTCAAGAATCCGCTTGGCATGCAGCTCTGCCGCAGCAGCTGCAGAGAGTCCAACGGCTCCAGCAGCTCCTCCAGAAGCGTTGCTGCAACCAGCTTGCTGACCCACAATGGGAATGTCGCCGCGCAGCAAGGCGCTAATGTTATGCTCGATTTGCTGCAGTGGAGCACATCCAAAGCTCAGGTCGGATAACTCTTCATCCTCCTCCAGAGTGGGAGCCAGATCTGTGTGGGGAGTGGTGGCGTTTGAGACTCGCTGATCTGGAATAGTTATTACAATATTTGTGCTTATTAAAACCACATACATATACATATCCTAGCATAGCCCCGCATTTCGTTGCTTACATAAAGAATTTAGAGTTCACTTGAAAGTATTATATAATTACTGAATTGCCGTTACACACTAGTTAAATTTTTTGATAAAAGTTCTTAATTACTTGAACCAGAAATTTACACTAACAGTTCAGTTAAGTTTTTCATTATTTATAAGGGAGAAAAGTATGGCAAAATTTAAAAACAAACTTGATAATACAGGTATGTATGCTGCTAGTAGTTCTAGCTCATATACCCTCGGTCGGACAGGCGGACATAGCTAAAGAGGCTTGGCTGGTGATGCTGAGGAAAAATATACATATGCATATACTTATCGGGTCTCAGATGCCTCGTGCTGCCTGCCCTACGTTATACTACCCTTGCACCTCATTAGTACCAGGGTATAACAATTTGTCTTTATAAAAACCTGCTGACATATTCTGGCTATCATTAAAAAACTCGCATTCAATTTGGACCTAAAAAGCTTTCTCGCTATTTAAGATTACTCAAATGCAAAACTCACCATTCCCGTTAAAGGAATACAAATCAAAACTTCCGCTTCCACTCAGACGTGCCTCATCAAACTCCTCGCTACTGGATGTGTTGGTATCCGGCATGGACTCGGCACTTAGGCGCTTCTCGGTCAGCATCGCCGTCTTGCTCTTGGTAGGCTTGCAGTGACTTAATTGATCAGCTGCTTCAGCAATGTCAAGCGAGAGGGCTGCTCGTTGTGCGGCCGCCATTTCTAGTCCACGTCTGGTTTGAGCCGCATTAGCTTCGCACTCCTTGTACACGAAATTCATCTCCGCGGAGGTGTCAGAGGTCGGTGGGTGCAGGGGTACGGGTACGGGTAGGGGAAGTGGGATAGGGGCCGCATCGCTTTGCTCGCTATCGCTGGTGTAGAACTCGTTGCTGATTGCACCGACATTGGTTCCTCCTGACCCACTGCCTGTTCTCTCGGCCAACGAGGGGCGCGGCGGTTTCGTTATACTAAAGACTTCTGAGGCACGGGGCGGCTTTTTGGCCGTAGACCTTCGTATGATAAATGTTCCCTTTCCCAGCATGCTTTGCTGATTAGACACAAAGCTGCTACCAAAGTCTTCCGTGTTGTTGTTCTAATAGTGCGAAAAATTTCAATCAATATTCCACTCCTATTTGTACTTTACTAGAAACCGACCTTTTTGGAAGCACCAGCATTGATGGTCTTTTTGGAACCACCAGATTTTTTTGTTGCATTATTCTTGAAGTGGATCTCCCAGGCTACACCGTTCTGCTTAACGGGCGTAAGATCTGTCGAGATGGTAGACTCTTCCAGTGAATCCTCCGAGTAGTCGTCATCCCCCCGGCCTACAGCCAGCTTCGATGTCGCCACATTAATGTGCGAGGCAGCCGGGGAGGCCTCGCTGCTTGAATTGGACGATGAGGCCGATGAGCTATTTGAATGAGGATGGAGCATGTGGCACACCTCCTTGTGCTTCTCGACCGAACTTAGTAGCCGCTTTCCGCGCGCTCCTCCCTCTCCGCCCGAAGACGACTTGGAGGAGGAGGGTCCCGGATAAATGGTCACCGGATGTTCGTTGACGAACGGCTCTGGAAGTGTCGCCAGATTTCCCCGGAGTACCGCATTATGCACGGCGCTAATATCGATTCCCAGAGCGTTGCGCCCACCGTTGCAACTGCCACTTGCATGTCGGATGACTGCTAATCCACTTGAGGACTTGCCAGCAGAGGAACCGACCAAATTTGATGTTCTGTTGGCCCCACAACACGGCAGACTCGAAAATTTTGAGTCGCTGGCAGGAGTCGAGCTTGAGCTCCGTGCCTTTGGCTAAGGGAGGTTTAAGAGAATAGAGGAGAAGAGTAGAGGAGATTTAGTGAGTTAATTGGTTTCCTTTTAACACTACCTTACTCACCAGCGTCGTTTGAATCAGAGGCGTTGTCGTTTGCTGCCCTTGCTCGTCCACCTCATTTAATTTGGTTAAATTCTCCGCCGTGCCATCCTCATTAAAGCTGCCTTCCGGCACGGTGTCGGTGCTGGGCGTCTGTGGCACATCTTCGGAATCCTTTTTGGACATGCTGTGAGTACAAAACTCAAGTCATTCAAGGGTTACATTTTAAATTTTAAAGAAATATACAAAGTTCAAGGAAGGAGACTCTAAGCCAATAAAATCATAAATTTGAATATGCAAGAAAGTTTTCAGAAAGAGATGTATGAGCGTCTGTCTTTGTATACCCCAAACTTAGATCAACATATGTATGTAACGGTCAAAATGAATTATTTTCAGCCCCTTAATGTGTACATATACATGAATTAGCTATGAAACAAAGGTGTAAAGCCAACACATTTGGTGACAAAACTCTGGGGATCGCAGATCAAGCCTGTTTATAAAATTGACCACCCCCATCTGTAACCAGTGAAGAAGAGCAGTAAATCTAATTGGGTCACATCCATATACTTATTACTAAACTTACGAAGTTATGGGAACTTAATCGGAGGGGGTTCATGATTCAATGTATAAGCATCAAAGAATTTAAACAGCTCTTCTGAATAGTTTTATTTGGGAAATCGGTGTACACTGTACACCAAAACTAACCAGAAAGAAAGCTAACTTCGGCATGCCGAAATTTAAATACCCTTGCACTAAGTAGAAGGAGAAGAAGAAAAATGTTCAGACTTTTCGCTTTCTCGGGTGCTGACATAAGATAAATGATCCGAACAAAAAATGTTGCGAACAAAAAATGTTGCGAGCCAAAAATGTTGCGAGCCAAAAATTTTGCGAACAAACTAAATGAATTTTTATATATGTATATTCCTATGGCAGCTATATGATATAGTGGTACGATTTGAATAAAATTAAAACTGAAATAGGAATAATACAAAATGGCCATGTCTCAACTTTTATGAAAATATGTGGATTTTTTTGTAGTTGTCCGTTTTTGATCAAATTAAAACCTAAATTCTAGAATAATACAAAATGGCCATATCTCAAATTTTATTAAAATTATAATTATTATTATTATTAGTTGTCCGATCCGGCCCGTTCCGACATATATAGCAGTGAGAGCAAAGTTTAATTCAGATAGCTTCAAAACTGAGTGACTAGTTTGCGTGGAAACGGACGGTCTGACGGACATCAACTTGGCTGTTGATGCTGATCAATAATATATATACTTTATAGGGTCGGAAATGTCTCCTTCACTGCGTGGCAAACTTCTGACTAAAATTATAATACCCTGCCAGGGTATACAAATAATGTTGTTACTTTCCCTTTTAGATTACACTTTGTTCCTTGTTTTGCACGCTATGGATAGGCTGCCGGGTAAAATTACTATATCTAATGACTCGTGAGTTGGAATATTACCTCTTGACTATATGACATATTTGAAAACAATACTCACTTTTTGCGACTTAGACTCATGTAGCCATCGTCTTCGGACTGATTCTCCCCACTGTTACATTGCAAGGCACTCGGTTTGGTTGCTGCCTCTTCGAACTCCGAAATGATGTCGTCAAGCACCTTAATGGGCTCGGGAATGTCATCCAAGGAGATGGGCTCCAGCGACTGCAGTTGATCATCCCTGTGAAAATGTAAATAATTAATAATAAATTAAAAGCTTTTAAAGGTTTAGAACCTTTGCCTCTATAGTAACCAAATTTAAAAAAAATAGAAAAGTAAATATAAAAGTAAATATATAAAGTAAAGTTTCTGACACTACAATGATCATAAATTTGTAAACATACTCATTTGTATAAGCAGGCTGTGCTTATATTTATATTATTGTATCTCAGAAAAATCAGTAACTTACTGTTGTGTTCCTAGTTCAGATTCAGCTGCATATGAATCAGGCTCTACTGAAGCCTCGACCTCTGCCTCCTGAAGATTTAATTCCGACTGGGAATGCGGCTGCCCACCAGAATAAAGCGAGTCGTCGCCGCCCTCCTGTCCGTTTGCATCGCATAATGCGCACGATTCAGGTGATGCTTCCATTATACGATTTTCATTGAAACCATTGACGATCTATTCTACAGTTCCTCTTTTAACTTTGGGTTTATTATAAAAATTTAATTAAAGCATCCACAAACGTCGTCGCTGGCGCCTCCGTCACCGTTGCGACTGACGTGTTCTTTCTGCCGGCGATTTCAATTTTCATCTATGTTATATGGTAAAAAAAAACTTTTCTGGTCAGAGTATGAACTACAATTCATAGCAAATAAAATTTTGAAGTACAAATTCTTTGCCAGTGTCATGCAAATTCGACGGAGTAAAATCGACTCAAGATTGTCATGCAAAAAGTGCAATAAGTACCAATCGCACTTTTAACATAGACACACTGAGGAAAAATTCCTCCACCTTACACCATACTGAAATTTAAGTCCCCTACATACTGGCAAGACTCACATTGACCTTTCACTTGGCAAAATCAAAATATCCCCAGAATCCTTTTAGAAAGTGCTAGAAGATCTAAACGGCAATTTCCATTACTCTATCCTAATTTCCATTTTTCCAAACTTCTCCCTTCAACAGTTATATATTATTCAAACTGGGACCTCTTTAGGAAAAAAAAAAATTACCTTGCTTAAAACTTAAAAAATCTAAATCGAAATCTAAGCCCCTAAGACATAATGGAATACCGCTAAGTTTCTATCGTTCTATCCTCGCCGTTCCGACTTCTATAGTAGTGAGCGCATATAGTTTAGAAGACTATGTGTTATTCAGATAGTTTCAAAACCAAGGGACTGGTTTACGTGGAAATGGAGAGATGTGGGTGGACTTGGCAGATCGGCTCGGTTGTTGATGCTGATTTAGAATGTATATATGTACATATGTACTTTATGAGGTTTGAAATGCCTCCTACACTGCGTTGCAAATTTGTGACTAAAATTATAATACCCTGAAATGGTATATAAACTAAGCCAATATCATTACATTTAAACCTCCATCCATACATATGTACATATGTATGTACAACTACAATATCGGTTTTTTAGCATATTCCTTTATGTTAACTGACCTATTGCACATTGTTTTTGTAGTATGGAACATGAAGATAAGAAACCAGTGAAAGTTCCATTAGATTTGCTCTATTTTTGTGTTATATTGATACTTTTTCACACGTTCAAATCGTTTTGGCTGTTCACTGAAATAGCAGTTTTTTGATTTTGTTCCTCGAAAAGTGTCGAAAACTTATCTAATTTTGTGAAAAGTGAGTTTAATTAAGTTTGTTATTATAGTTTTTACGAGTACTAGAATACACCTTTATTACGTACAATATTTCATTTTAGTGGGTAGAGGACCTCACTGCTAAAAGAGAGAAAGGGAAGAAGTTATTCGGCTTAGAAAGGAAGGCAAAGCATATAAAGAAATTTAAAGTCTTTTAAAATGTTCTGCCAAGATGGTTTCCAATGCCGTAAAATATGAACATAACCCCAAAAACCGAAGTGGAGTTCGCAAAACCACAATTGAAGAGGGGTATAAAGGGGTATAAAAGCCAATATTGACTTTGGTATCAGTGACGAGTGATAATTCACCTCCAACTTCTTGAAAAAATGTTGAGTGCACGAAGTTCAAAGACATATGAAAGCCAGGTTGGAGTTTGCCAAAAGCCACTTGAGCCGGCCACTATCCAAGTGGCGTTATATCCTTTGGGCAGATGAGTCAAAACTGTAAAGCACGGTGGCCTTAAAGTCATGGTATGCGCATGGTTTTCGTACAACGGTGTATGTCCCATACATATGATCAATGGGATCATAGATCAATATGCCTATGTCAAAATATTAAAAACTGTCATGCAGCAGTTTTAGCTGAGGAATAGATGCCATTAATTTGAACGTTTCAGCAGGAAAATTATCCTAAGCACACCAGAAAAGTGACCAAGGAGTGCTTTTGTAAAGAAATAGTTGATGTAATGACATGGCCAGCACAGTCCTCGGATTTAAATTCCATAATTATTTATTGGGGGACATCAAGCGCTACGTATCAAAGAAGTCCCCGACTTCTAGCTCATCTCAAGCGTTTTCAAGATTTGGTGGACTCCATGCCACGAAAGTGTGAGGATGTGATAGCTATTCAACAAAATATTAGATCATAGCCAAATAGCATATAAGTAGGATTAGGGTTTCTATAAGATATTTTGAGATTTATTACATTTTTTTTCCCCATATTTATTACTTTCACTGGTATTTCAATTATCAGCATTATATATACATATGTACGTTTTGCTCTACTATTATCTATATCTTCTAAAGTATTTAGGTTACCCAAATGGAATAATTGTTGTTTATTTAGAATTGAATAATTTACATAAATTTCCATCGTTAAAGAGCAGGTCGTAAGCACTGCTATTTCCGGGAACACATATGTATATGTATTTTAAATGTAATCAAAGTATGTATCACATATACATATTTAGCTGCCATAGAAAAATCTGTACACTTCTATGAGACGATAGGAAAATCACTTTTATAGTATAGTTTTTTTTTAGATGGATTTTCTATTTACATATAAGAAACGACACAATTGGTAACTGCATTGGTATACTACCTTTGTTTTGAATTTAAAATAATTTTTAGTGCCATAATCTCGATACGTTAATTTTGCCAGAGTCTCGTGCAGAGAATGGAGGTGTAAGAGGACAACAAAAGCAACAACGTGAGAAAGCACGCTATTCGCACTCCTTATGCCGCCGTTGCCTTGTCTTCATTCATATTTTCTATACACTTTGGTCCCCGTGAGAGGAGTTTGAGTCAGGCGCATTCATACACACTTGCTCGCCCCCTCCATAATACACGCGCGCACTCATACTCTCTGTGATGCTATGTACATATGTATGTATGTATAAACACTTTAATTTGATAATATACTTGCTTCAAAAAACACAAATGTATGAACGGATGCAATCAGCGATAAAAATAAAAGTTTGCAACATTTGAGGTTCTAATACGGGAAAAATTCATTTCCGGGCCTAGTATCGGCGAATATACATATGTATGTGGAAGTCGAGCTCTAACGGTTCAACCACATCACCCACCCAAGCACTGACAACTTTGTCTAGCTGTAAAATTTACTGCTGCAGTCGGCGGCGTCGCTGCTTTGGCTTCGGCTCTTCTTTCTTTTCCTTTCCTTTCCTTTCCTGAATGAAGTTACAGCAGGGAGTCTGGAATCGATTTTTCACACATACATACATACATATGCAGACGCGACACCAAAACTCCGGCACACCAACGCACTTGCACGAGCTCTATTTTTTGTCTTTGCCTGATAATTATGGTTGAAAGCTTTTGCCAACATGTCAAAAGGTCAAATCTAAAGTCTCCCAATTGGAAATGTTTCTAAAAATAGATTAACTCAAAGCGTGGGCAAAACAGAGACAGAGAGAGTGGGTGGTAATTGTAATGACAGACGCCGCGGCGACCTTAAAGCCTTAAAATGGTAACAAAGCAAAAAACAAACTGCAGGAAATTACCGAGGGCATTTCGCATTTTTCGCACTACACAAACAAAGCTCGATTCTACACACATGCGTACCTATGTATGAGCACTTCGCGTTTTAAGTCGCGTTCTAATCCGTTTCGCCCAAGCAACCGTCCGAATCGACCTTTTGTTTATGACCTGAACGTTGGCGAATCTAGGGATGTCAGAGATTTATTCATATACTGAAATGTCATTATCGATAATTTTAGTTGTATTAAAAGCCGGCTATGACCTGGGACTGTTTTAAAATTTTGGTTATTTTATTTTTTAATTTGTGTTGTTAAATTGTGAGTGGGTTTCTGGCTTAGTAGGAGCCGGCACTAATATGATATACTTTCCATATTCGTTTTGAAACAGGTTTCTCATAAAAATGGAATTTTTGAAAATATCGGCAACTGTTCCAAGCTAATTTTACTATTCCGACCCCTTATACTCTAAAATTATCGGCTGAAATATCACTGAAAAGCCAGAGTAGCTATAGAGATCAACGTTTTTGATTCCAATACATTCTAAAAGAGTATGAGGAATACAAAAGGTCAAGCCATTCTTATTAATTTTTTTTTTTTTAAATGGAGCGGTCAAAAAATTACAAAAAAAAAGAGGGAAATATGCATTTATCTTTAATTAGTTGAACCAACTGAGCCTTTCATTTAGAAATCGAAATCTTTATTACAAAAATCGAAAGGGCACTTGGTATGGAACATATGTTTCCATCCCAATTATATTCGATTTTGTTTTCAATTTCTTATCGATATTTTTTTTACCTGCCTGACATCGATATTATTACGCACCTATGCAAACACTTTAAGGTAATAACAATGGGTATCTTGTAATCCAAAGATAGCAGCATTCCTACACCGTCTAGAAATGTTATTTGCAATCATAATAAAACAGCGTATCCTCTTTGCTTGAATGCCAAAATCTATATTAAGGGTTACCAAGAATTCAACTACTCTTATACGCGCACGCCCGGCTATTCACTGTCAATCCTTCCTAAATCGATTTAAGTTTTGGGGCAAGCTTTTGATTTCGTATATAAACTTAAGCATGTAATCATTTACTTGATTTATTATGTTGTTGTTTTACTGTTATACAATTAATAATCATCAAAATTTCTTTAATGTTTTTGTGTGTTTTTATTTGATTTAAAACACTGCCAAAGGCCGCAGATGTAATAGTTGGCCAACTGGATTTGCATGTTGTTTTCGGTATCTCCACTTTGTTCTAGGTTCCTCCCGCTCAGCCAGCTGCACATGGATGTTCTTGTGTGGGGATTGGGTAGGGAAAAAAGGTGGCTTACAACTTGTCCAGGTACTGGGACAAATCGGGCAGACCTTCCTTAAGTCCTTTGCGTTTGCGCGTGTCCTGGACAATCTGGTAAGGTTTGCTTGCAGGCTCGGACGGATCGCCGGGCAGAACTTGCCAATGATCGAAGACGCACTGGGGGAAGGCCTGGCCACCGGTGTTGGAGCGCAGATCGGCAGTGAAACCGAACGACTCGTTGACGGGCAGATATGCCTTCACCACGAACATTGGCGTGCCCACAACCTGGTTTTCCTCGAACACATGACCACGACGCCTGTTCAGCACACCATAGATACCACCAACAGCCACCTCGGGACATTGGATCTCGCACAGATAAACGGGCTCCATCAAACGCGGCTTGGCGGTGATGGCGGCGGCGTACAGACAACGACGAGTGGTTGGAATGATCTGGCCACCTCCACGATGGATGGCATCAGCGTGAAGGGTCACATCGTAGATGTTGAAGCGAACTCCGCGCATGTTCTCGTCAGCCAAGATACCCTCCTTGGAGGCCCACTGGAAGCCAGCAACAACAGAGTCCTTGATTTCGTTCAGGTACTGCACTGATTTGGTGCAGTCGAGGACGAAGTTGGGTCCAGTACCGTCGGGGCCGAAGCACCAGATCTTACGGGCCTCAGTCACATCGTAGTCGTACTTCTCAGACAGGTAACGAGCACGGGACTTGAACTCGTCCTTGGAGCTCACATCGCCATTATCAATATCTTCCGGCAGACCGTCAGGCATGGGCAGGGCCTTCATCAGCAGACGGTTGTGCTTGTTGGGCGACTTTGACAGACACATCTGGTCAGACTCCTCGGACACAGTCTCGCGGTACGACACCACAGGATCCGACTTCTTCAAGGGGATGCAAGCGTGGTCCTCTTCCAGATCCTTCAGGCAAATCTCCAAGTGCAGCTCTCCGGCACCGGCAATGATGTGCTCTCCGGACTCCTCAATAATGCACTGCACCATGGGATCGGATTTGGCCAGACGCTTCAGACCCTCCACCAACTTGGGCAGATCGGCGGGATTCTTGGGCTCCACAGCCACACGCACGACAGGCGACACGGAGAACTTCATGACCTGAAACCAAAATGATGCAAAACATTTAGACGATTAATCGTAAATCAATTATTATTTCCTACTTCGATTTTATCTTAAGTAAACTACGTAACCTACCTTCATGTTGTGCGCATCCTTGAAGGTGGTAATGGTACCAGTCTTGACCAGGAACTGATCGACACCGACAAGACCGCAGATGTTACCAGATGGCACATCCTCAATAGCCTCAACATAACGTCCCATCATGAGAATGGTGCGCTGAATAGCCTTCTCGTACAGATCCTCCTTCTTTCCAGGTGTATAGTTGGGGCCCATGATGCGGCACTTTTGGCCGGTGGCCACTTTGCCGGAGAACACACGGCCAAAGGCGTAGAAACGGCCCTTGTCGGAGGTCGGCACCATCTTAGAGATGTACATCATGAGGGGACCGTCGGGGTCGCAGTTCTTCACGGCGACAGCAGCCTCATCGTCATGGGGACCCTCATACAACATCTCCATACGGTACTTCTGGGCAACCACCGGCGACGGCAGATGGATGGCAATCATCTGAAGCAGAGCCTCACCGGCTGGCAGCCAGGTGCGCATAACGGTTTTAAGCAGAGCCTTGCCGTCCTTGTCCTTGTCCTCGTGCTTAAGGGTCACTCCGATCTTCTCAAGCAACACACCAATCTCCTCCTTCTTGTAGTTCATGATGGCATCGAACACCTTGTAGATGGGATCCAAAATATACATACAGAACGAACGCTTGTTATCGGCCTCCTTCTGCTTCTGCCACTTCTTGGTCTTGGCATTGAAGAAGTTCTCTCCCCACAAACTGTGAATGCATAAAACAAGTTGGATTCATAGTTAGGGCTAATCGCTTATCCTAAAATATGTTTTGAGGTACAAAATAAAAATATAAACGTAAATGTAAATCTTACTGGGAGAAAAAATTAATAAAATGTATATTGTAAAATCTCTGCCTTAGCATGACTCGTTGGGACATTAAGAAAGAGGTCCCGAGGTAGCGTTTTAACAGGTTTCTCAAATTTACTCTGCTTCTATTTTTATAGCACTTGTGGCGCCATCACCATGCGCGACTCTACAGAAAATACCTCTAGGGGATTCTCCAAGATGCCGCACGCTCAACGTCACACGTTTTGTGCTAGAAGCGTGAGAGGAGTTTTCAATTTTCGAGCAACTTACCGGTTCATTAGCTTCACCACATCAATCTTGAACTTTTCAGAGTACATCTCAGAAAACTGCTTAAGGGTGAAGGCCCAGCCGTGCAGTCCAGAGCCGAAGCCTACAGATCCTCTGGAGGGGTCCACGCGCACCTCACCCATCGGACCACCATCATCGTTATAGGTGGCAATAATGACGTTCACGTTCTCCACGATGCGCTGGAAGGTCTGATACAGCTCCTCAGCATCCAACTGCAGCTCCAACAGGGCACGGTCCATCTTGTTCATGAATAGAATGGGCTTGATGCGCTCGGCAATAGCCTGACGCAACACGGTCTCAGTCTGCACACACACGCCGGATACGCAATCAACGACGACCAGGGCACCGTCGGTCACACGAAGAGCTGCAGTCACTTCGGAGGAGAAATCCACGTGACCGGGCGAGTCGATCAGGTTAATCAGGAAACCCTTGCACTCCTTCTCGCGCTGATCGGGCTGAGTGATGAACACCAGATCCTTGTCTTCCACTTCGAAGTACATGGAGATAGCGCTGCAAAGTTTCGAATGTTTTATTCTGTGCGTCACAGCTCACTCAGCAGTAGAATTCTTACGTCGACTTAATGGTAATGCAGCGCTCCTGCTCATCCTTGCGGGTGTCGGTGAAACGAGTCTCACCGGCCTTCGCTCCGGCAATAATTCCGGCCTTGGACACGAGCGAATCGGTCAGGGTGGACTTGCCGTGGTCAACGTGAGCGATCACAGACATGTTGCGGATGTTCCGCTTCTTGTCCATGAGGCCACGGATTTCGTCGACGGTGAAGTTGACCTACAAAAAATAATAGGACACATTATGTATTAAAAATAAGTACTTGCAGATATTTATATATATGTACGATTATTAAAAATGGCGTCTATACACAAGCACACACAAACACGGAGTTTCAAATCATGACATGACTTTGAGGTTAAATAAGAATAAAATATCAAATGCTCCGCCTATATACTGTGAGATCATTTCGCTCGTACTAACACTCACACCCGCACCACAGCATCGAATTATATATTTAGACGGCTGACCCTCAAGCACTTTTACCCAGCTATGCCCAATCCTTGTGAAATTTCAATAGCAAACTGCCTACGTCATTATACACTTGTGCTATTTTCTTGCCTTTGTCTTGCATTTCACCATGCACACACACATGCATTCTTGCACATATATACCGATGTAGATATCGGCCAGGTAACAGTTGTCACGTCTGCACTTTTCCACACAAGTTTTCACAAATTTCCGAAGGTCGCATCATTTAAATCGCCACAAGAAACTATACGCCGGGAATTCGTCCGCCACCAAATGCAATTATTTCCGTTTAATAGCACCTACCATTTTGGATGTTTGGAGATTTTCTCGCGGACCAAAAAAACACTACACGCCTGAACTGGCGTTTCGACAGGAAAGAGCGTGCAGAGGTGGAGAAACATCGATGCCAGCATCGGGGTCATCGATGTTTTCGGAACATCGCTGACATCGATGTTTGGAGGGGATTCATCGATGCAAATTAAAAAAGAATATAATTCATTTTCCATAAGGATATTATATTACCTTCTGAAAGAGGGCTTAGTAAAATTGGACACCTAATAAGTAACCGTCACACAAGGCTTTTATCGTCCGTTGTCGATAACACATTTTCTTGTACAAGAAAAAACATGTAATAAAGTAGAATCCGGTAATAGCGACTTTAAAGGGACTTACGTTATTACGTCGTTATACCCGGAAGTCGCCCTATAACTTTGTATGCAATACCTTTGAATGATAAACAACCGAGCAATAGAGTTTTCGTCGCAATAAACGGCCGTTATAACTGGATTCGAATGTATATTGAATAATAAATTTTGTTTATTTTTCATTTCCTTCAATAAAAATAACAACAACTATGCAAGTTCTTACTGATTTAAATAAAAAGGAAAATTTGTTCAAAAGCTTTAAAAATTTAACGTAAAATAGGAACAATAGTTTTTTTTTTTTTTAACATTGATGTTTTCCTCCATACACATACACTATCACGAAAATTTATGTTATTTCCACCTCTAGCAACTTAATAACATCAAATAACATATCGGAATATCGATATATTTATATTTCATTTGGCCAACTTAGCTATTTTCTGGCCAGATATTGCTATTTTGCATGACCCAAAACCTGAAACTACTTAATTTTGCAGGAGCCATTTATTTACTTACTGGAAGGGTATTTAAATATCGGCTCGCCGAACTTAGCTGCCTTTCGTGTTTTTATTTTGTTTTTGTATTTAAAGCTTATTTTCTTTAAAAGTTCTAAATTACAAGGTATAAATACAGGAGTCGCTAGAAAACGCAAAAAAATAATAGGTTGATGGGAAATTTTACTTTTTTTTTTCTAAAAGATTCATCTTTAAATCAGTATTAAAAATAAATTTAAAATGAATTAGATATACCATACGTGAGTTAGCGTACAAAACAACACATAACAAATTTTAACGATTAAAATTATATAGATATTTTTTAAGTTTTAAGAAAACTAAAAAATTCTGGAATGCTTTACAAATGTGTCATTAAGCAATCATAACATAGCTTCCTTCTGCTGCCAATTAGGTATACATTATTTTCTGTAAATAAAAACATTAAAAATATTAATAAAAACCAATCACATTTTATCTGCATATTTTTTATTTATTGATTATAATGATTAAAAATAAAATTTATTGAGACCCTTATCTCCGAACTTGTTGCCCTTGACGACGTCACCGATATCAAATTTATTTGTGTAAAACTTTCCTTTCCAGGTAGTTTTATTTATATAACCTGTTCGTATGTTCCACCATCGGCTAAGGAGCCTTTCGGCAAATCAGGCCGTTTCCAACAGGCTTTCAGATCGAGACCAACTCGTAACTCTAGGGGACTTCAATATACCTGGAGCTCGTTGGTCATCTGGTGTGTCAAATGTCCTTCAGACTGTGGCACAGCATGACCTTATAGATGGCCTGCTTGACATATCTTTGTCTCAAGTTAACCATGTCCATAATTCTTTAAACCGCTTATTGGATCTTTGTTTCGTCTCTGATCCTCTAGGTGTAGACTTAGTTAGAGTTGCTTCTTTGACGCTACCTGAAGATCCTTACCATCCAACTTTCGAAGTGACTATCGATACGGGGACGGTTGTAAAGAATAAATCTGATCGTTTAGCCAATAAGGTTCGCTGTTTTCGTAAAGCTAACTTTCATACGCTAAATAATTTAATATCTGAATTTGATTGGTCAAATCTGTACATGTGTACTGACATGGCAGCCGCCGTGGACATTTTTTACAGTGCCATGAATTCGTTCTTTTTATCCTGTGTTCCGTTAACCTATCCGTCTGTCTCCTATAAACCACCTAAACCACCTTGGTTTAATAAGGAGCTGACACGCCTAAAAAATGTGAAGTCTAGGCTTTATAATAAATATAAACTCACTGGTTCTCAAACTGTCCTTTCTCACTAATTCAGCGCTCGGTCGAAATTTACCTTGCTTAACGCTCGGTCTTATAATAATTATCTGACTCGTTGTAGGGTTCAGTTTTCACAGGACCCAAAACAGTTTTATAATTTTGTTAATACCAAGCGTAAACCAAACCTATATCCTTCTTCGCTTTCATTTCAAAATTCTTCAGCAAGCTCGGATCAGGTAATCACCGATCTTTTTGCCGAGCTTTTTAAAACGACATATTCTTCCGCAACCAATTCAAGCCTGATGAACCAGATGTAATCTTTCCCTATGCCCAGTTCGAACCTAATTTTCAGTCCTATCTTAGACGAAAGGTCCCTTTGTCTGGATCTTCAACGTGTTAAGCCAGTTTATGCACCGGGTCCCGATGGTATACCGGGCTGTGTACTCAGGTACTGCGCCTAGGCAGTATAAGGACAGCTCATGCCAGTCAGACTTACAATCGGATCTTAACAACTTACCACATCTCAACATATCCAAATGCAAATTGATGACATTTTCACGTGTCACTCCCCAGTATGCAACTTATATTATTATTGAATGCGCTTTGGAAAGAATAACTCGAGTAGACGACCAAGGTGTCCGACTAGATCCTAAGCTTTCGTTTTCAGAACATTTTGGATTCATCAAAAGGTGGTCAAAGGAATTCGATTCTCCTTATGTAACGAAGACTCTCTTTACTTCCTTAGTTCGTCCCATTTTGGAGTATGGTTCTTGCGTTTGGAGTCCTCAAATTGGAGTTCATATTAACCGCATTGAATCTGTTCAAAAAAACGTTCTGCTTTTCGCCCTACGTGGCTTACCCTGGGATGCTGACCTGAGATTACCGTCTTACTCTAGTCGACTTCTATTAATTAACCTACCTTCCCTAGTTAGTCTTTCTGCACAAGCTAATTCACGGTGCCGTAGAGAGCTCCTACTTACGAGGACAGCTCAACTCCCACGTTCCTCGACTAACATCTAGAACCTTTATCCCCTTAGCAATAAATAACTGTAGGAGGGAGTTTGAGGTACATGAACCTTTTAGGATCTTATGTGCCGATTACAACCGCCTCTTTGACAGTAGAGAGGGCACTGAGAGCCTCCCTCGGCTTAAAACTGTATTGCTAGTAGAATTAGCTCGTAATATTGAATGATAACAACTTTCCTCGTTCTTTCCAATATTTTCCTTCTCACGCGATTCGTGCCGTAAGTCACACGGCTGCGCCCCTCGGTCGGTTGAGCGGGAGGTGGATAGTGGGACTTGGACGAGAAAAAAAATGTATTGAAATTAAAAATATTGTTGAATTAAATAATAAGTTTAGAATTCCATAAGAATCTTATTGAACCCAAATTAAACAATACGTTTAGACCTACATGAGAATCGTATTGAATATTACAAATTTTATAATAACTTTAAATCATACGTTTCTTTTCATAAAGCAAAATTAAAATAAGAAGTGCGTTTAAACGCACCTTTAATAAAGTCCTTTACCGAAGTGTATCGAATAAGTGACAGCAGAGCCGGATTTAGGTGTGTGGGGGGGCCCCGGGGCACCAGTCAAGTGGAGGCCCTTTATATAGTTAAAATCTTGCATAAAAATTACAAAAAAATAATTAAAATAATAAATAATACAAAAAAAAATAATTAATTAAAATCCTTCGATTTCGGTTGATGGGATGTTCATGAAGCTCTAAAAAAGTGCAAACTCTTCCTAAAGTCCTCGTTCTAGAACCTCGGATCCAACATAGTGTCAATCCTAGTGAATCCTTCTTTTAAATTGGAACATTCGCGCTTCAACGCGTTCCTTAAACAATCAACAGACTAGAGCTGGGGAACTATCGAGGTATCGATGATGGTGCTGTGTCTTCTACTTCTACAAAATATTTGAAGCACTGGGATGGAAATACAGATCCCCTAACATACTAGAAGGTAAATATACCTATTTGCACTAACCATTAATACAATTAATACAATTTTTTTATTTCAACATAATAATTCTAATATGAAAAACTTAGCACATCTACCGAATCTGAGTGTATGTTCAGCATGGCTTCTCTTAAGGCAAATAATGCCGACGTACTGCTATTTTTGCAAAGAAATTCATGGATTGAATAATTGTCTTCCTTATTTTTGTAGTCAAAACATTTGACTTTAATTGCTATATGAAGTTGATTTCCCCTTTTATTTTGTTACATTACTTATAATTTAAAATATGAGAACATATGGCTTTAAATATTACTATATGAAGTTGATTTCCCCTTTCCGTTTGTTATATTATTATATTATTAAATATACGAAATATGAGAAGATAGATATGACTTAAATTCTTAATTTTAATTTTCTTTACCCATTACATAAGAAGTTGATCTTCCATTTAGTTTATTCTTCTTATTCTTATTATTAAATATATAAACTATGAGAAAAACATTTAAAATTGCTAAAATTTTTATTTTTTAAATGACGTACAAAAAAACAATACTATCGAAAATATAGAATGGCGCCACTATCGATAGTTTCCCAGCTGTTGAACAGACTCACAAGTTGTGAGTCACAACGCGATAATCGATGGTGGAAAAAAACAATCGAAGTATCGCGCATTACAGCCACCATAGATACGATAGATATTACTATCGATGTTTTTACAGCTCTAATTAAAAAAAAAAAAATCAATTTACAAAAAAGTTGAAATTAATTATTGTTTTCAATTTAAAAAAAAATAGTTAAAAATAACTCTATAGTAATAACTATAAAAATAATAGTTATTTGTCAATTTTTATTTTAAAAATTGTTAATTTTTATTTTAAAAATTGAAAATAAAAATTGAATCGCAATAACTTTTGAACAAAGATTTTCATATGTAATTAATCTACAACTGATTATTGGGTAACTGGGTAGTTGGGTTATTTCAGTATAATTGTTTGTTTGGGGAAAGAAGAATCAATTGTTATATGCATATTTACATGTCAAACAAAAGGTATTGAAGTATAGATTAATTATGTATTAATTGAAGATATTCCCCTTTGTTCAAAAGTTAATGCAATAATTATTAAAAATTTAAAATAAAATTTGACAAAAAACTATTATTTTCAATTTTTATGAAAAAAAAAATTCGAGAATAAGAGTTATTTTTAAATATTTTTATTTTCAATTGAAAATAACAGTTATTACCTAACTTTTATATCAACTTTTATTTAAAAAATTGAAAATAATAGTTAAAACCGAACAAACAAAATATAAATTGGTCATAAAAGTTTATCTTGTTTTTGAAAACTACTTTAATAAATACGGTATACCGTAACTTTTATTTTACTCATAACTTTTATTTGCGATCCCTGCTTTAAATACTTAAATACCATTTTCGTAGGTAATTTTAAATGTCTTTCCAACTTTAGATCTTGCTAAAAGTGAATTTTATTCACGTTCAATATAATGCAGAAACTTTGTTATTAATGGATTCAGGGGCCCAAATGCATACTAAAAATACTTCACAAACAAAGGTAATTTGCGATTGTTAAATTACTTCGAGGGAAGTAAGAGAATTGTTTTTCCAGATGGTCTACTGAGAAGTTCACGAAAAAACGGCAGGTTGTCCTGGTGGTAACACAATAGCTTGGTGGAACAGTTAACTGATGTGTGCACACCATTCACAGCATTAAAATGCATCGCAATAAATGTTTTTTAATTTAAAAATAATAGGAGAAAGTTAGTTTGTTATTTCGAAATTGCAATATTTTTATTTGATATTTTTCGTAATTTTTTGTCAAGTCAATGGACAACACACTGGTGGTGGGCACAATTGACTGTCAGTGATGTCATTTCCGCGTTTTCACCGTTATACTGAGCTTTTTTTGGAAGCAACTTTATTTAAATACTGGCGGTCCCGTCGAACGTTGTCTCGACTCTATTCAAAGTTTTAAACTCTATTGATGTTTGTCCGGGATGCAGTTTAGGTGACTTGTCTAACTTTGTTCTGCCTTAAAGCCAATATATAAGTTATAAAGTTTAACTTTTTATTAACAGACACACGCTGTTATGATACATTTTGTTAATCAATTTAAAGCTTTCTTATAAACCATATATTTTGTTTTGTTTTCTGGTGCGTAAATAAACAATGAAGACGGTTTTCCGTCACGCAAATTGTCCATGCGCGAAGGGAAATTCCAAGTTGATTCCGCAAACTTCTAAAGACTGTCCTTGCGATTTATTTAGTGTAATTGCAAAGGCCTACTGAAAATTTTAAGCCTTTAAAATCGAATGCTAAATCTGTTGGAATCATCGGTATTCGCGGGATCAAGACATCCTCTCCTTTGTATTGTCCTTTTATTATTATTGGTTCAATGACGTTATTCATTCGCTTTTTCACAGAAAGTCTTGTTCCATTGCATTAGTCTAGGTTTATTATTGTTACGCAGCATTATGACAACTGAGCCTATTTTTAACTGCAAATTGTGAGGTGGTAATCCAGGCAAGTCCATTAAATCTAAAAACTCCGTGAGATAGTTGAATACGTCGTCCTGGTTCATAACTGTGTCGACTGATTTGAAGGAAACCAAATGTCGTGGAAGAAAATTCTGAATGGTCACATTGATATCCTCGACATCTTTATTTTTCGCTGCCAATATTGCTCGTTCATCCAGCCAATTAGGACGGATCATAGTGGAATGCAGCTTTATTGCCTCTGTCTAAAGAACGCAATTCTGACATAGCAATACGACTATTTTTTCGATCTGTCTCTCTCAGATCATCAGAGCGGTTAGCACATGAGGAAGCTTTTCGCACATTTGACTGACTGCGACTACCTAAGTCAGGTCGCTTTCTCTTTGCAATTTTACAAAATTTCTCTTCAATTCATCTAAAAATGTTTTTGAAAATGTATAATTGTTACCATTAGCTGTTCGAGAGGCGCGTTATAACTTATCTTTTCGAGATGCGCGTTTTGTTTTTCAAAGTCTGATTTGCAGTACTCAACTTATAAATTGTATGAATTTTTTAAAAAGAGTCTACTTTACAACAGGATGATTGACACCTCTTCGTTTTTTGACACTGAGTGATGTTTGATTAAGTTTGATAGTTAAAAGTGTATTTCTATCGCCACGATTACCAGATAGCAACCACTTAATTACCCACAATAGTCCACAGGGGTGTCAAGACATTTTACCTTAAATTTTTGTTAAAATTTTTCTTTTGAATTTTATTAACTTTTTCCCATATATTTCTGAGTATTTGAGCATTCAACAATATGTATTAAAAATATAGATAGATAGATAAAGACGATATCTCGAAGACCAATCGTAATTTTTAGCACATTTATTAAATTATCTTAGTAGTTATGCCGGGTGTTCAATCGGCGTTAATTTAGCTAGTTTCCCCAAATATAAAAAAAAAAAACTTATTCATAAAATAAATATCAAATATATCAATATTTTTAAGTGATACTTTATTTATTATTATTTTTATTTTGATAATAAAAATACGCTCGATACGATATTTTATTCACCCAGAAAAAAAATACCGCGAAAATCCAAGACCGTTGTTCTTAATTTCAAGACACATTGGGTCTGTTCTTAAATATAGAACATTTTTACCATTTGTGTATTCATATACTACCGATTGGTCTTAATTTTCATACACCTTCGTTTAAATAAATTTAAAAATATATTTTCATGAAAAATATTCATTAAAATGTTGTTGTTGTATTTTCTTATACATTTAGAACAATTCCAATTTTAAAAATATTGAACAAATAAAATAAATTAAGAAAAAAAATGTTGTTGGGATCGGGACTCGAACACGCGGTCGCCTGTTTCCTAGGCAGAATGCTCTAACCTCTAGGCCATGCGTCGTATTACAAAACAAGTAAGAAAGCTACAGTCGTTCGTGAACGACTGTTATATACCATGTACCAAAATATATCGCCGCTTTTGCCTATTGCGACTTTTGCCTATTAGAGAAATGTAAACAAACTCGCTCTTTGCAAAACCACCACCATCTCATGCACTTGCGTGTGCAAGACAGAGACAGAGATAACCCCTCCTCTCTTTTTTGCGCACGGGAGTTAGTTTCTTGCGCTCATCAGTTTTGTTGTTGTTTTTTGGGATGCACCTGTTGCTAGCTGCCAAATAGATAGCACACTGATAAGTAAATAACTTTTGTGTTTTTCACCCGATCTTTACCAGATTTTCGGTATTGATACATGTTCTACATATGCATGCCTATGCACAAAAAGAAAGATATATGATAATATTTGCGGCTGCAAAACGTTTTTATTGATTTGCGCGAAGTGGGAGGGAAATTTTTAAATCTGAAACAAACTTGATCTGCGTGCAAAACATTCCGACCTACATACCGAATTTGGTGGCTCTAGCTCTTATAGTTGCTGAGATCTAGGCGTTGACACAGACGGACAGACGGTCAGACGGACAGACGGACAGACAGACATGGCTAGATCGACTTGGCTGTTGATGCTGATCAAGAATATATATACTTTATGGGGTCAGAAATG
>VNJV01005815.1:0-30795 GCA_008042635.1 Drosophila nikananu | reverse complement strand
GTTTGGTTTTTTCTTCTTAGTTTTTAATGGAGAACTTTTCTGCATTTAAAACTCGATTTCTAATTTTTGGCCAATTTTTATCCAATTTTTCACAATTTTGACGATGTAACCCCTTTCATTTCTTGGAAAAAAATTGGCTCAAAAATCGCGAACTTTCTTCTGTAGTTTTTTGATCGTAATTTGGCTTAAACTCAACGGATTTCAGTCTTGTTTGGTTTTTTCTTCTCAGTTTTTAGTGGAGAACTTTTCTGCATTTAAAACTCGATTTCTAATTTTTGGCCAATTTTTATCCAATTTTTCACAATTTTGTCGATGTAACCCCTTTCATTTCTTGGAAAAAAATTAGGTCAAAATTCGCGAACTTTCTCAGTGGTTTTTTGATCATAACTTGGCTTAAACTCAACGGATTTCAGTCTGGTTTGGTTTTTTCTTCTTAGTTTTAAATGGAGAACTTTTCTGCATTTAAATCTCAATTTCTTATTTTTTCCCAATTTTTATCCAATTTTTATCCAATTTTTATCCAATTTTTTACAATTTTGACGATGTAACCCCTTTTATTTCGTGAAAAAAATTTGTACATTTTTGGTTAAAAAATCGCTAAGCCAAATCTCTCTTCAAGTCCTGAAATGCGTCTGAGTTTTAAAATAAGATTTAACATTACTCTTTAGCCAAGCCTCGAACCCATACGTACACTCTGTATGTATAACATTCGTGCCATGAGTTTTGACATGGGATTTAACAGAAAGATACAGATGTTTGAAGACGAACTTTCTTCGAAGTTGTTTGATTTCAACATGGGGTTCGGTCCTGGCAGAGGGTTTCGATTTTGAAACCAAAGGATGATTACTCAATCTCTTTACTATTTATTATCTGCAAGCTATAGTTGTATTTTCATTTTTAAAATCAAAACGCCCTGTGTGACTCGCCGGTGAGAATGTATTCGACTTTCTGAGGCACTGCTATCATCGGATGCTATTACGCTTTGAGCAGCTGCAGCAAAGGAACGAAACAGATCCAGCCATGAGAAAACTAGACTCGTATCAACATCATAAGCTTCTAAAAGAAAATATCATGCTGATCAGCTTGTTAATAAAATGCAATCTGGTTTCTACTAGACTCGAGCTCAAGGCCATACAGATTCGCTTGAAAACATATATTCTAAAGACACAATCATACAATGATCGGTTAGGCACATAAGTTCATAGTTCCTTAATACACGCGCCAAAAAAGAACACCTCGACATAACAAAAATAATGTATAAGCGAAATGTTATCATCTCTGACCCGAAACAAAGCGCAATTTGTCTATACATCTAAGTTCCTTGTTTCTACATGCTCCAAAACAAGTAAGAAAACTATTTGAATTGCCATATACCATAGCCATATAGAAAAAATTCCATCGATTTTGTCTAATCATTTAAGTTTCGGCAGCGATTACCATATACCATAGCCATATGCAAAATATTCCATCGAGTTGGGCTAATCTTCAGTTCATTTAAGTTTCGGCAGCGATTGCAAATAGTTGTGCGACAATGGACCCGATTAGCTGGGCACTATCCTCGATTGCTGTCCTTGTGGCGCTGATCTATGTGTTCCTCACCTGGAACTTTGACCACTGGAGGAAGAAAGGCATCAGGACGGCCCCTTCATGGCCCTTGGTTGGCAGCTTTCCGAGCATCTTCACTCGCAGGCGGAACATTGCATACGACTACGATGACATCTATGAGTAAGTGCGATGAGATAAGTGAATAAGTGAATAATGTATAAAACCGAGGTCCTTGGTGCAGACAGTTCAAGGATACGGACAAGATAGTGGGTGTGTTCAACACCCGAGTGCCACAGCTCCTGGTTACGTGCTCGGAGTATATATGCAAGATTTACACCACTGATTTCCGGAGCTTCCATGACAATGAGTGGGAGGCATTCGTGAGTAGAAATACGTCTTATGGGTGTACCAATATATGCATCTCATATTTCCCAAATTAGGCGGACAAAAAGGCAGACAAGATCCTGGCAGATAATCCTTTTTTTCTGACTGGGGATCATTGGAAGGAGAAAAGATCGGAGATCACGCCAGGACTGTCACCGAATAGAGTAAGTTGATGAGCCTTATCGAGAGTCCTTTATCAGGATATTTTAATGACTAAATAATCCAATTCCTTAGATCAAGACGGTGTATCCCATCTCCCAAAGTGTTTGCAAACGGTTCGTGGACTTTATCAGGCGGGAGCAAAAGATGGCCACCTCCAAGGGATTGGATGCCATGCAACTCTCCCTCTGCTACACCACCGAAGTGGCGTCCGACTGCGTTTTGGGTATCTCCGCTAAAAGTTTCGAGGACACGCAGTTGCCCATGGTCCGAATGACCCAGAGTGTGTTCAACTCCTCATTCGCCTTCATCTTATTCAACATGTTGTCCAATATCTGGCCTGCAATACGCAAGTTCTACAGCATGCCCTTTTACAACAAGGAGGTAGTGGAGTTCTTCTCCGATATAATCAAGCGCTGCGTCACATTGAGGCAGACCACTCCGACACCGCAGCGCGACGACTTCCTCAACTACATGCTGCAGTTGCAAAAGAAGAAGGGCCTGAACATGGAGGAGCTAACCTCGCACACAATGGCATTGCTCACGGACGGCTTTGAGACGACGGCCATGGCATTGGCTCATACTTTGTTGATGCTGGCACGCCATCCCGAGGAGCAGCAGAAGTTGCTAGAGGAAATTGGAAGCGCAGATTTCACCTTCGAACAGCTTACCGATCTGCCCTACTTGGATGCCTGCCTTCATGGTGAGAGAATCCGGATTTAATTTTCCTTAATCTTAGTATGAACTTGGATATTTTTTTGCAGAAACATTGCGTATATTTTCACCGCAAATTGCTGCTCGCAAGAAGGTAACCGAAACCTACGAATTTGTGAATAAGAACGGTTCCACCTTGCGGGCGAATCCTGGCGATGTGGTCACCATACCCGTGAAAGCTGTGCACCATGATCCTCAGTATTATGAGAATCCGGAATGCTTCAAGCCTGAGCGTTTCCTCAAAGAAAATGGTAGCGTGAAGGAGCACCGCGATAGGGGTGTCTTCCTGGCCTTTGGCAATGGACCGCGCATCTGTCCAGGTTGGTGGAGGCTTTAGGGAAATCAATTAAAGTCTATAAACGATTAACGAAACAATCTCTCCTTGCAGGTATGCGCTTTGCTCTTACCCAGATCAAGGCGGCACTCGTGCAGATTGTTCGCCACTTTGAGATCAAGGTTAATCCCAAGACTCGCTCGGACGATCAGTTAGATGATACCTTCTTTATGGCAACCCTAAAGGGGGGTATTTGGTTGGATTTTAAGGAGCGGCAGTAGGAAGGACTGAAGCTTTCCAGACTTTCAGGCTTTAATCATTAAATAATAAACAAAAACCATGTTTTCCCTGTCCCACATTCTCTATAAATACAACTCTTTATCCAAAATTATTTTTAAATTTTTCTTTAATAATCATAATGCATATAAAGGTACAGTTGTTCACAAGAAAGGAAATCTTAAAATGCTACATAAATTATATTAACTGGATAACGGCGCTCAATGCTTGATAATAACCAGATAGAAGCAGCAAATTACACAAATTTAACAGTTAAATCAAACTTAATTAAATACATAATAAATCGCATATATTCTAATAAATAAATGTATGTATTTTCTCGATAATTGCTCAGGCGTTAAATAATAAAAAATAGTCATAAACAAGTTGGATAAGTATAAGGCAAAGATATATATATATATAATTAGGGTTTATCAAAAAATATTAACAACAAAATAGGTTACTTTTTTACTGGATGGACTAACGCCACTTGTCTATATATGCAGATTGCAATTTTACGATTTTTTTAACGCATTTTTCTCTTTTTGTTTTTTGTTTTTCATTATTCATTTTCTCATTTTAATTTCATTTCATTTTTGTATACGCATTTTACAGTTTTTCTCTTTATATAGAAAATTTGTTGGTTGGTTTAGCACCGGCATAGGACACTTGCTTCGTTTTGTTCAATGCTCGCGGCACGCACGTAGCCCATTTCTAGAGAGGATTGGCCCGATCAATGTCTATGGTAATTTGGAAATGAGTATCAGGAATGCTTGAAATGTCTAGCCACCGTTTGCCGCAGTTGGAGTTTAAGGATCAGAACGGGTTTCCCCCAGTGACCTGTGGCGGATCTGTCTGGGATTTATTTATATTCTTCTCTAACCCCCTGGCCGTGGGAGAGAGCTTGGCCAGGGGGCAGAACTATCCTTGAGCAAGGTGGACTAATGTGCCGGAGGCGTCTAAACGGTCACCAATGCCACTCATCGACTGCAAGGCCCTGAATTTGGGAGAAAGGCTATGCAACAGACAAGTGACATTGATGGACGGCTAGTTCTCCGGACGATTGGTCTATGTGGGTCATGATTTGTCTTGAGGTTTTCGTCTATTGGCCAATTGGATAGCAGGCAGGATGTTGTGGTAGGGAATATGCAAAAATGTTCCACGAAATTTGCAAAGCCCCTAGCACAAGTCACCCCTGGCTGCCATCGAGCTTTCTCTAGAAATGCTCCACGTGCGTCAATGAGTAAAATTTTCGTGTGCGTATTTTGATTTCGTTTAAGCTTAGTTATCTCTTTCTTTTATATACAAAATGTTGGGGTTTCTCTTTTTATATAGTTTGGGATCATATACGTTGGGTATATATATATATGAATATATAAACTGTTTGCTGTGCAAATATATATGTATAATGTATATATCGTTTTACAAAAGGGTTTCGTTAGTTGTCGTTTAGAAGTTTGCTTTTAGGGTTCTTCATTTTCATTTAGTTTTTCATTTTTAGTGTTTTTGTTCTTCTCGTCGAGTCTGTTTGGGGTTTATTTACAAATTAATTTTGCTTTATTAATGCCTCTAGCTATGAAATCATTATAAAATTACATATAATTACAAAATGTAATTAACTACACACAAATGTACAACGCGATCATTTCGTTTCTTGAATTTTTTCCTCGCTTTACAGGAATTTAGTTACAAAAGGCATCTCTCTTATTGGGTAATCTGTGTTAGTACTTAATTCTTGATTAATTCAGTTAATGTCAGGGTAGGTCAGGGGTTTGTTCTTTCATTGCACTGCTGCACTAGTCCAGGAGCAGCCGGGTGCCTAGGTGGGTGGCGGCCCGTGGGGATACGACAACATGGGCTCCAGGCTGCGGGCGAAGGTGTTCGAGAACATACAGGTGTAGTCCTCACCTTGGGGCACCAGAGTGGCCACACCTAAAAGCAGCAGCATGAGCGCCTGTATGGGCAGGGAGGCACGGGCAACGCGGCCGAGGAAACGAGCACTGCGCGCCAGGACCGTGGTATTGATGACATCGCCATCGACAGCATCGACGCCATCGGTATTGCTATGGAAGTGAAAGAGAAACATTAATATAAGAAATAAAATGGAAGAAAACATGCAGCTACAGAGGGCTAACTATGTGCTCTTTTTTTTACTATAAGGTGCACACAATTTGCTCTAACAAAAAAGGTAAACAAACTACTTTGCTTGTGTAAACATAAATCAATTTCTATTTCGATATTTACTTTGCATTTTCTGTGTTGGGTGCGGCGGCCTGCATGGAAGAGGTTGATAATGTAGTATTATCCAAAAGCTAGATTTGCCACAAAGAAAGAAGGAAAAGAAAAACGAAAAGAAATTATAAATAATACGAAATCATAAGGGTTCTCTCTCCGTTAACAATTTCTCATCACAACAACTTCTTGTCCAATTGGTTTCACTTACTTCGGGTGCGCTCACAAATCAACAAATCAAATCAAATATAAGTACTTTTCAGGACACTCTGAAGGAATCACTCTAGGCAATAACCTCCGAGGACTTGGCACACTTACCTCGCTCGACAACATGTGCAGGGGCACACCAAGAGAGTCGCCCTCGTAGCCCAGGACAGCGCCCAGCTTGACAATGTAGATGCCGGCCAGGCGGCGCAGGGACTGCAGGCGCAGGCGGAGATCGGTCAATCTGGAAAGGGTTCTGGAGCATTTAAAACATTTGCAACGGCTCTTGGGGGGGTCAGTTGGGATGAAGGGTTAGAATGGGCGGACGAAAGAATTTTGAGTACCAAAAAATACAACACAAAATAATATATAATAAGTACGCAACAAAAACAGCAACACAAAAGTGTGTGTAGAGGCAAAAACAAATGTTCGAGATCGATAAGATTGAGTTTGTATAACTAAGAATAGAATAGGGCTACAAAACAAGTTCTACTAAGAAAGTGTGGATGGTTTGGAGGTCCCCTCTTAAGGAGTTACAAAGGGAATGTGTGGTTGGGAGGTTCCAAAAAGTTGTAGCTGTCCTGACGAACAGTTTTAGTATAATTTTGAGGGAAAAGGAAGTTGAATTTTTGAAAGGTTCATAGTTTTCGAAAGTATTTGTGGAGTGTGAGGGATATATATATTTGAAGTGTTAAGAGAGGCAAGCAAAAAGGCCGAAATTTTTATAATTTGATAATGGGGAAAGCACTTAGGTAAAACAGATGTTACTAGAAACTAAATTATAAACTAAAAGAAAGCCCAAATATACTAGAAAAAGGGTATTTCAAAACTGGTTTCAAACCTATGAATGGATACAAAATAAAACTAAAGTTAAACTATTTTGCTTTCCGCCCTCCTAACTACTCCCTCTTTTAATTCCGAATCCCTACTACAAGCTCTCAAGCGGCACCCACGATTCCGTTTCGTTCCGCCCTCGGAACTGGCCCACCGGACACCTTACCTCTCGTAGGTGTGCTGGGACTGCTGCTGGGATCCTTCGACTTCGCGCAGCAGCTGATCCGCGGCATCCTGCAGGCTCACCACTCGCGGCTCACAGCGTTCCAGCTCGGCACGCAGGTCCTTGAACTTCTTGAACTTGCCCTCGAGCACGGCACGGTCCTCGGTGAGATCGACGGGCTCGGAGGCCTTGATGTTCTGCTCGGTGCGCTGCAGCCAGTCCACCAGCTCATCGATGGTCTGATGGAACTCGCTATTGCCCATGAGGGCGGTCTGGAGCAGACCCTGCCATTTGGTGGCATTGATGCACACATTGTTCCAGCGCTCGTTGTCGGCTTCCAGGCGAGACCGCAGTTGTCGCGCCTTTTCGGTATCCGAGGTGTGAGTGGCCAAATGATCGCCCACCACATTGAGGGACGAGATAATGGACTTGTGACTCTCCAGATCCAAGAGGAACTCGCGATGATCCTGGGTGACATCCTCAAGCAGCTCAATATTCGAGGGCGGAGCCGTCTGGGCCTTTTGGGTGCTCTCGGCGAACTGCAACCACTGCTCCAGGCGCCACAGATCGTTGTCGATCTGCTGCCAGTTACGCTGCGTGCAGAGCGGACACGTTAGACGGCCGACCTCGCTGTAGGTGGGTAAAATTAAAGAGGATTTATAATTAGTAATTGATAGAAATAAAATAGTAAAGTTCTAGGGACTCCATAAGGCATTAGCTGGTTCAGTGCTGATGATGGTATCAACACAGGACTCAACCTAGATGGAAATGGAGTATGATATATGTGTTTGTTAGCCTAAGCCAGCCTGGCCAAAGTCCTTGGAGCTTGAGGCCTTGAGAAAGCAGCTTAGCTTAGCAGGGCATAGGCAGTTCCACACCACCGTTTGCTGTGCTCCACCCTGGAGACTGGCAGCCTTCTGTGATCTGGTGATCTGCTGCCAGCTTTTGTCTAGTGGAAGCCACACACAGAACACAGAACAGCAGGAGGTGGGAACTACTTACACCCCCCATTCGGGGTTAATGTGGTTCAGGTAGAAACACTTACTGTATGCAGTTGTACTTGTAGGATGCAGGTAGGTGGCACCTGGCGAGTGTCATCATGAATGCGCAGGTTCGAGTTTAAGCGTAGGTAAATTTTTGTGGGTTGTGTTTAATGCGTGTGTGTGACAGAGAGCGAGAGACAGAGAGAGAGAGAGGAGTAGGCAACAGCGAGATGGAAGCCATTAAAACATATAATTTGTTAGTCAAAAACAAAGCCAAAACACCCAGGGAAACGCCATTCGATAAGCCGAATAATATAAAGAGCTTGCTAAGCCAATGTTCACGTTACTTCATATTAAAACTCAATTTAATTTTAAGTGTCCACGAACACAAGTCATCTGTTGTGCTATAATTAACCACACAGGATGCCGTTCGTGTCTTAAAAGTTGATTTAGGAGTATTTGAGACACAGATTAAAAAAGGATTTTAAAGCATGCCACTTTGACTCCCCATTACGATTTTTTTGCATCAAATTAAAATATATGTAAATAAGTAAGAGCTTAGCAAGAACTTCCGATATAAAATCCCATTAAAAATGTAAGCAGTTAGCTAAACCTACCTTGAATTCTGATCGTGCTGCTGTCGCGCCTTCCACTGCGACTGCAGTGTGTCAAAGCGCAACGTGAGCTCTGCCACGGTGTCCACCTGGGCGGCCTGGCTGTCCGCCTGGCACTCGGTGAGCAGCAGGTGGCTGAGATGCTTGACTAGCTCCGTGGATGACTGGGCATTGCCCAGCAACTTGGCTATCTTCTGCGGGCCCGGCTTCCGGGTTTTGTCCGCCACCGTGCGCTGCAGCTCATCCAGATTGTTTTGGCACTCCGCGATGGCCGTCTGCAATTCCATGATGTAGGCATCCTTGGCGGTGATGGAGGTCTCGCGCTGCATCTGCTGCGCCTGACGAAGTTTCCTCTGTGACAGGGTATTCACTTGGACGGCGGCATTGGCTGCCTCATTCACAGGCAGACGGGATGCGGCTTGGGCAGCAGCCTGAGCGGCTCTGGCCAGCCAAGTGGTCTTCAGGGTCACAATGCGGGTCTGCACGGTTTGCCAGAGGGTGGTGTAGGCGGTAATCAGCTCCAACAATTGCTTGTGCTGTGGCTGCTCCTTGGTCCTGGCCTTGGCCTCTTGGGCCAAGCTATCCGCCTGCTGAACGTGCTGCTGGGCATCCTGCAGCTTCTTCTCCAGACTCTCCAGCCGTTGGAGCACCACCTTTGGCTCCGCCTTGGAGTTCTGCTGGTCCTCCACGCTTGGCAATTGTTCCAGGGCCTTTTGTATGGCATTCAGCGAGTTGGTGGCCTCCTGTTGGGCATTGTTGAACTCACGCATCAGCTTGGCGTCCTTATCGATGGCATCCAGCAGGGCGTGGCAGCGGGGCGTCAACTGGCGCCACATGCTCACCATCACCTTGGTGGGCAGCGTGAGCTTCTGGATGTTCTCCGGCTCCACGCCGGCACTCGAGGTCAGCTTGGCATAGATCTGCTCCAGCTGACGCAGATTCACCGACTGGCTTTCCAGCTCTTCGAGTTTGGCTCTCAGTTCCTTCTGGCGTTCCTCCAGCTTCTGCTTGCTGTGCGACTTGCGGTCTCGCTCGTAGCCCGCCAACTGACTCTCCTGCTTGCCCAGCCAGTTCTTGTGCTCGGCCGTGAGCTTGATCAGCTGCTGGAGGAGATTCCAGGTGCTCAGGATGCGTGCCTTGCGCTCCGCCGACTGGCTGCACACGTTCTTCCAACGCTGCTCTAGATTTTGAGCAGAGGCCGCCAGTCCCGAGGTGTTCACCTGGGTGCGCCAGCTGTCGGCATCGTTGAGCAGCATCTCGACGAGATTGAGTACCTCGCCCACATTGCTGCTGTGGTGCTCGATGGAGCGCTGTATCTGCTCGTGCTCCTTCAGCTTGGCCTCTATGACGTTGGGCGTGTAGCTCTCAAAGTTCAGTGGCTTGTCCAGCTGCGACTCCACCTCGAAGAGCCAGGCGCGGATCAGGGCAATGCGCTCCTCCAGGCGCAGCAGGGTCATCTTGAGCTCACCGATCTTGGTGGCCTTCTGCTTGCACAGATACTTGAGGCGCTGCCAGCGATCGATGAGGGCGTCGCTCTGCTGCTGCACCTGGGACCGGACCTCGGGCTCGGAGTACAGCGTCAGCAGTTCACGGCTAGTGGACAGTAGCCATTCGCGTTCCTTGTCGCGCAGCTGCAGCTCGGCGTTGATTTGCTGCTCCAGCTGCTTGGCTGCCTGTTCCGGATTGGACATGGCTGCGACATCCGCATCCCGCTCCACCCGATGCTCCAGACGCTGCAGCCACTGGGAGATGCGTTCGTAGCGGATTTGATAGTTGGAGAGCAGGGAGAGCCGCTCCTCGATGGCGTTGATCAGGTTGGCCAGCTGATAGTCCAGGTCGGCGTGCTGCTGCCAGAGCAGCCAGTTCCTCTGACGAATGGTCTTCATGTCGTGTGGGCTGATGCACTCCTTGAGCTCCTCCTGGGTCACAGTCAGACCCTCAAGAGCGGGCACCTGGGCGCCCAGCTGGACTCTCTGGGAACGCAAGGCTCCCAGCAGCTGCTCAATGGCCGCCGGCTGGGTGGGCAGGGAAGATTCTTCGCCGTTCGAATCCAGAAGCTTTTGGGCTGCTCCGAACTCCTTCTGCAGTTGCTGAACTCGCTGCTCGTACGTCTCCGACAGTTGGGTCACGCGGAGCAGGAATCCCTGCCAGGTCTTGAGCGCCGCACGCAGGTTATTGATGCGCTGGCCAATGCTGGCCTGCTCCATGCGCATGGCGGTGGCCAGAGCGTCGTCGCAGTGCTTGGCCAACTCCTGCTGCTGTTCCTGCAGGGCCTTGCTCTGCTGTTCTCCCTGGTCCAGCTGCTGGATCATGGCATCCAGGCGGTTCTTCAGGTGGGGCACTCGCTTCAGGTGAATGTAACGCAGTTGGAGACCATTGCGCTCCGCCTCTCGCTGTCGCAGCCAGTCCAAAAGGGCATCCAGCTGCTGGCGATAGGCATTCCAGCCGCCCACCCGCCGCTCCAGCTCACCATTGCGCTGCATGATCCGCGACAGGGTCTCGTTGTGCAGATTCGTCAGCGCCTTGTACTGCTCGGAGAGCTCCGATTCCAGTGGCGTCTCGGCCAGCACACTCTGCTGCGAGATGAGCAGATTCTGGTGGATGGCACACAGCTGCTGCTGTTCCCTCAAGCTGCTGTAGTCCTCGGGAATGGCACACGAGAGGAAGGACTGCACATGCTGCAGATACTGTCGCCACAATCTCAAAGCCTCCGAACTGTTCTGGCTGCGTGCGAGTCGCGTGGACAGGCGATGGTACTCCTGGAAGGTATCCTGGAATATCTTCTGCCACATGGCTAGAACCTCCAAGATGCCATCGTCCTCCGGAGCTCCGGAGACTGAAGGGGCCACTTCATTGTTCTGCTGCTGGCGCTCCTTCAGCTGTCGCAGTTGCTCTTCTGTTCTGGCCAAAGTTTGGAGATGGGCACGCAGGGCGGCCAACTGCTCTTCGCTTTCCTTGGGATTTTGCGGTGGCTCGCGGGCGATGTCCTACGGAGAGAAATATCAGATTAGTAATATTGCCTGTGGTCAGTAGTCTCTCATTATTAATATTCTTTGTGCATCGCTAATTGGCCTGACCCAAATACGGCTGTTCGGATGTCTCCAGTTACCGCTCGCCATCGTCGTCCGTCTGTCTGTATGTCTGTCTGTCTGCCTGTCCCCTGCATGGCTTCGACAACAATAACAATCGGCCACATTGCAACTCTTTCCGCCAACTGGCAATGACCTCATGCCAACAAAGACACGCGCTCTCCGTCGGCTCTGACCAACTTCAGTTGTCTGAGGCTTTCGAGGAGGGAGCACTACCAGTGGGTGGCCGGGTGCTGGGTGGGCGTCGGAAGGGAGGAAGTGGAACCAAACTGGTTGGCATGTGCCATGCAAATGAGACTACAGTGAGGCAAGGTTGAAGGGAAATTTAAACTTGTAAATGTTCTAAGGCTTCTAAGCATCCTACTAAAATATTCTCTGGCATTTTCTATTAGAATTAATATTTAAAGAGAATTTAAATTATAATCAGAATAATTGATTATACCTTTGTTTCCTCCTCAGTCTTTATTTTAGTAGACAAGCTCTCATGCTGACGGAAATATTATTTATAGATTTAAAATCAATACAAAAAGTGTATAAAAGTAGGTATTTAAATATTTTATCTATGTTATTTCCTTAAAGATTTCTTCTGCACCCCTAAAATGTTCTGTAATCTCCAGGGAATTTAAATAAAATTGAATATAAATTTAAAATCTAAAAGCCTCATGTTTTTTTCATTACTTTTTCCGACTGTCTCCTTTAAATATTCTCCTTAAACTTGTTTTCCTGCTGTCAAACCGTAACAATAGTCCTGTGGAAACTAGAACCAGCCCATTATATATCCATATGTCCATCAAATATTCAACTTTCGTTCGCAAAAGCAAGTGTCAATTACGATTTGATGTCAACCGCCCAACCTTTTGCACTGAGCACATGGATTGACGCCTCTTATCAATCAATAATGACAGAGGAGGAGTCCCCGCGGGCGACTGTATCCTCCACTGTATCCAGAACACAAAAAACTTTTTCAACTTTTAACCCACTTAAAATAGCATGTCCTTCGTATTGGATTAACAGAGCGAGCGAAAGCAACAATACAAATTGCCGGCAAGTCGCAATTCGTTAGTGTGTGGGAATTTCCACACGCGAAAAGCGGAACTAACATATGCAAATATCCATCTATTCGTCGCTATAATCGATAGACAGGGCTGGGGGATGGCCACCTGGTTTCCCCATCCATAATTTTTATTAATTTGCTTCCTGCCGCCCGACTGACTTACCTGCTGCACATTGTTGAAGTAGGACTTGGCCAGTGCCACCTGCGTGTCGAGCTCCTTTCGCTCCTTGTCCTGCGTTTCGGCCACATTGGCCAAGGTGGTAATGGCATCCTTGCACTCGGCCAAACGCTGACCCAGAGCATCCAGTTCGCCCTGCATTAGGGCCGAGGCATCCAGGCCCACATCGGCGGCAATCTTGGCCACAATGTCGCGCAGCTCCAAGATTCTGTCATTCTGGGTGCTCAGGCTATCTTGGCATACCTGTGTGAACGAAGATAGGAGATGGAGAGCGCGAATTAGCTAATGAAGCTCAGGGTTGAGGCCATCATTATGGCCATATAATTAACAGAGACATGTATTTTCCTAAAGCAGAATCATAGCTCTGCCAAAAAGGGGAGCTTAAATATTCTGCTTTCAACAAATTAAAACCATTTAGCTCCCAACAATATGAATTCATAGTAAAATAGAATAATAATACCCACACCTTCCCCCATATATTTCTATTCCTTCAGTTAACACCACAAAACCTAAGCTAGAATCCCAAACAATTATTTTCGTTGGCTAGCAAAATGTCACTTGTTTATATTTAACTTTTCGATGTCGGAAAGTATTTAGCTCAAGCCGGTCGGTCGCTCGTTCGGTTGCTCCGAGAGAGACCCTTATCAATTGCCGTGCCGCACTTTGTCGAGTGCATTTCCCTGCTGGTCGGCAATTGTAATTAGGGCTGCTTTTCGTCGAGCGCACACTTTCGTTTTCAAATTGTAGAAACAGGTCACTACTCTACGAATAAATTCCCCAATTTAGAGCAGAGCGGAATGAGGAGCATTAAGGGCCCGGATCATGGTGTGTGCCCTATGATATCATCCGGCAAGTATTTGCCGATGCTTTATCTTTGAGCAAACAAGCCAGCTAGCGCTTTGAAAATGGCATTGAAATATCCAACATGGGTATTAAGAATTTAGATTTGTTTGGTTCGTTGTTTTCTACATTTTCTACATTTATCTTCAAGGCATTTTGCGGACCTGTTCCCCCCGCTGCTGCTTCTAGGCTGCCTGATAAAGCTGCGATGTGTACAAATAATATAATACGAACGAATGGCCCGGCCGGGTTGATAAACTCTCCTCTCTCCATGTGAAATGACAGTTGGCCGTCCGAAAATATAATTACAACACCGTCGTGTCGTCGGCCTATAATATAATGACCCTAATGATCAATAAACACAAAACGACGACCGAGTATGCGTTAATTTTTTAAGTAAATACCAAAAAAAGAAATCGTACGTTTTGGGTTTATTTACCAAAGCATAATTTATGACAAAAACACACACTGCGGGAAGTTACCTCATATACCTGCCCATTACAAACCGATTACATTGACGCGCCCAAAAAAAATTGATAGGAAGTATTCTCTACCACGGGGGGAAAATCAATGTAATTACTGGCAGTTCCCGGACTTTCCTAGTTCCCTGGTGGTGCCCTGGAGGGCAATTAAAGCGTCACATTGCCGTGCTAGTTTGCGGCCAAAATCAAATAGTCCGCCCACCTGGCCAGCGCTGGAGCCTTACACAGCGGAACAGGGCTCTGTGTCCTGTTCTAATAGGCTTCCGGAATATATCAGGTAAGCGGCCAGGAAGTTGGCTATTTTTAGCTTTCTAGGCAATCAAAAATGTTTACTTCCTTTGGGATTTTGCTACCTCACAAACACCCACGCGATACCCATCACTCATACGACACGTTGCCGGGATGTGTCACGGAGGCACACACACTCTTGGTACTCACCTTGGCGTGCTGCAGGGCATCCAATGGCTGCTCCAGGGACTTGACCGTCTCCATTTGCTGGTCAATCGAGCTCTTGACAGCCGCTGAGGCGTTGCGGTACTTGTCCCACAGTTCGACGGCTCTCTGGTATCGGGTGCGAAGCTGCTGTAGATTGTCACTGGTGTCATTCCAGGCGACCACTGCCTCCTGGACGGCCGATTCTATCTGCTCGACAATCTGGACATCGCAGCTCTCGATCAGCGGCTTGGCGGCTCCCTTAAGTTCATCGATCAGTTGCTCGCGGTTGTGTAGATCGCCGGCCAGTCCCTGCGATGTGAGCCGGAGAGCGGAGGCGGATTAGTGGATTATTAAAATATATATTTTATGGTATTCCGGACACGCGGCGGTAGATACGCGCGCGGTTCGAAGCTAACGGCAAACTGGCGGCCGCACAAAACTTGCTACGTAAAGAGCACCACGTAGGCGCGAGAGCTTACGGAAAAGCTGGGAAAAAGTTTATAGCTTCTTTAGCTTTTTCCACTGCTTTTGCGGCTAGCAGCGGAGTTTAAATTATTTAGAAAGCTTTCTGATTTAAAATACAAAAATAATTATGGGGTTTTTAGATATAAATTTAAGCTAATAAATAGTTGAATGAAGTTGTAATAAAGAATAAGTATAATTACCGAATTTCTATTAAGAAAGAAATTGAATTTTTAATTTAATTCCTATAAAAATTTGTTTACTACGAAAAATCTCTTTTAAATATGAATTTAGGCTTTTCCGAGTTTATCTTAAAGGTTCAACTGTCATCGAATGACTGACGGCTGTCGAGAAAAAGGTCTAGTTTGAAGGCATATTTTTCTGCCAAGGAAAACCGCACAGATAGTCTAAACCCGCGAAAATTCCTCTCAGCAGGTAGCGAGCGAAATGGAAAACCGCGTAAACAAAGTCATAAAATTCTTCAAAAGGAAAATACACACTCACCTCCAAACGCTCTGTGGCTTTACGCAGACGCTCGTAGTCCACTTGGCCGTGGACTCGAATCAGTTCCATCATGAAGTCGGTTTCCTGGACGGAGCCGTGAACCAATTCCAGTTGGCGTTCGTAGCGCAGCCAGATGGCCAGACGATTCCGCAAAATGCCCATAATATTCGTGCACTTGCTCTCGAGGAAGGCATGGTCGTCCTGCAGCTGCGAGATGTCACGCTCCAGCTTAACCGGCGACACGGACATCTTGAGGCGCATGGGCAGGGTGTGCAGCATCTGGCGGATACGCATGATCTCCTGCCAGCTGGTCACCAGCTCCTCCCCGACGGCCTGGCAATCGGCAACGGCCTTTTCGAGTACATCGGCCCCTTGGCGCTCGGCGGCCTCGCATTCATCCAGTATGACTGAGATCTTGGCCTGGTGTTTGCGCTGATTGCTGATACCCTCCTGGATGGCCTGCAGTTGGTCGCGCAGCACAGAGGCGCCCTCCAGCTCCTCGGCTATCTGGGTGCTGATCTTGTGCGACAGGGCAAAGAGTTCGCCAACCTTCTCGGGCTCGATGGCCGGCTCTTGCAATCCAATCCTGCCCAGCTCGTTGCCTATGAAGCCGACGCGTGTGCGCAGCACTTGGACGCGCTCAATGTACAGGCAGAGTTCCTCCTCGTTCTTAATGACACCCTTCATGCTGGTCATGGTCAGGTAGATTTCCTGCAGTTCCCGCTCCACCATCTTGAGCTTCTCGTCCGCGGGCACATCTTCCGATGACAGGCACTCGACAATGTTGTGCTGGATAAGTTCGATGGCCTGGGCCACGGCCTGCCAGCGATCCTCCAGCTGGGCATGGAACTGCCGCTGGAGCATCTCGTCGGCCAGGGGGATGACCTGCAGAGACTTCTCAAAGCTGAGGCCGGCATCGGTTCGCACATTGTTGTGCAGCTCAAAGCGGGCCTTGATTTCCCAGAACTGACGCATGTGCTCGATGGGCTGCTGGGTGGGCTGGGCAGGTATCTGGATCTGGCGCAGCTCCTGCTCCGCCTCGCGAACGAAGGCCTCCAGCTTATCCGTTTGCTGTTCGTACTGCACCCAGATTTCCTTGAAGACCAGCAGGCGATGCAGGTACAGGGCCACCTCCTCGCGAAGCTTGAGAAGCACGATTAGGGCCTCATTGGTCTCCTCCACGAGATTGGGAGCCTGGACCAGCTGTTGTAATTTGTTGGCTATCCCAGAAAGCTGCGTCATCTTCACGTAGTGATGGGAGATGTCGTTGCTCAGGGACTGGTAGAGTGTGGTGTACTGATCGTAGTCAGCAGAGGTTACAGCCGATAGATCGGGTACTCGTTGTTGAGCCACCTGCAACCACTGCAGCTCATCGCGCATGCCCTTCTCCAGGACGGTCCAGCGGGAGGCAGCCTGCACCAATTTGGAAGATCTCTCCGAGGCCTTGTCCAGCAGTGTAGTGGCTCGGTTGTAGAGCTCCTTGTGCAACTCGGAGTGCTTCTCACGCGTCTCACTGTCGATGTTTTCCTCCAGGGACTCCAGCATGGCTCGGCAGTGGCTCAGATTCACGAAGAACTTGCGCTGCTTCTGCACCTCGTTGTTCAGCTGCTCCAGCGAACTGGAAACTATCGGGCTCTCGACCAGTTTGTCGGCCAGAACTGTGATGTTGGTGAACTCCTTGAGGGTCTGCTCGTACTCCTCCGCCAGCGATTGCAACTGCAGGACGCGCTCTCGCTCTGCCTGAATATTGTTGCCGATATTCTTGCTCGTCTCGAAGGCATTGTGCACATCCTGCGGCATCTTCTTGCCCGGGAAATCGCGCTGGAAGGCGCGCGCGTTCTGGCAGAGCTGTGCCAGCTGCTGTTGGGCTGATTCATGCCGAGCCTCCAACTCATCCAGTTGGGTGAGCTTGGCGGACAGGGGATACTCCTGGTTGACTAGATGATCGTAGCTCTGCTGCAAGTGGGCCAGCACCGAGGATACATCGTGAAGCAATAGCTCAAAGTTGTGCCACTTGTCCAGGTCATTGCTATCCTGAGCTTGGTTCTGCTGCGTCACCTGCTCCACGGCATCCACATGCTCCTTCAAGGTGTCGACGCATTGCAGCAACTGGGGCTCTGCGTTGGACAACTGCCGCTCCAACTGGCTGACGTTCTGCTTGATGGTGCTCAGCTCCTCATTGAGTTGGTTATAGTTGTCCAATTTCTCCTCGGAAGGTCCTTCGTTGGAGTTCTGGCGGATGAGATACACACGGTACTCGATGGTCTCCAGCCACGTTGATACCTTTTCGATGACGGTTATCACGGTGGTTTGGATAACAGTTCTATCGCCCGTTTTAATGGCAGCATCGAGATCCTGGAGTCCTTCGTTGACCTCCAACAGACGCTGCTCCGTGGGCAGGTCCTTAATCTGCTCCGAAAGAGTGGCCAAGTGGAGAACATTGCTCAACGGAGTAGCCTGCTGAGGGGTCGCCTGTTTAAGCTTGCTAATGCGATCCCCGATGGCTTCCTTCGCTGAAATCAGGATAGGTTTCTGTGGCTTCTGCTGTCCTGGATAATGCTGCATGCTCTCGCTCATGATCAGAGCCTGGGAGAGCTCCACGGGTGTCTTGTCCACACTGGTGGTGGCACTGAACCACACGTTGCTGGGTCCTTCACTGAAATTGTCCGGTCCCGGGGTAATGGGCACCACCAGCTCTTCCGTGGGAGAGCCCACCTCTTCAATGGTCACCGCCGAGGTAGTGGGTCCGACTCCAGACCGCTTGCCTTGTTGCTGCTGCGAGGCAATGAGCACCTTGTTCTGCTCGGTGATGTGAACCGGCAGATTGGGATACTCATCGTAGACTGTGGTCTTTGTTATTTGCAGCTGCACCCTTGTGGGTTTGGAGCCGTCTTCTGGTTCGATGATTGTCTCCTCCACAGCAGGTGTGACATGTGGCACGTCTTCAATTTCCTGGTTGGTGGACACCACGATTCCCGACTCGGACAACAATTCGGGTGCAATTTCCACAGTTACACTGATTTGCGGCTCCTCTGGCACCTGCTGCTGCTGCTGTTCCACTTCAGGGACATTCTTCTGCTTCTTTTTCTTGTCCTTTTTGGATTTCTTGTCCTGCTTGGGCAGCTGCATGGTCTGGGTGTACTCGTAGACCGTTGGCTCAGCCACCGAGGTATCGGAATCGGCGGGAATGGCCACTGTGGTCTTAACCTCCAGCTCGTACGGTTCCGTAATGGAAATCGAAGTGGCGGTCAACGAGTTGTCATCCAGAGAGGCGGGCTGGTCATAATCGCCACGAGGCGTGGTCTGCATCTCACCATCGGCAAGCTGTACCAATTCCACCGTTGAGGTCTCCTCATGGACAGTCTCAGGCTTGATAACTTCAATGTGTTCCGTGGGCTCTGGCGTCGTGGTCTGCACATGGATCTCAGTGGTTGTGGTTGTCTCTGTCCCGGTCGACTGTTCGCTGGTGGGCACTGGCAAATCGGTGGTCATATCCTTTACCAAATCCTGTAGCAAAGATTCCACTACATCACTGCTGCCTGGCTCGGGTGCACGAGGCGAATCCTTTGGTGTGGTCTGCAGTTCCTTTTCGATGGTGGTGGTCACTGTGGTTTGACTCGAAATCTCCACTGTCTCGGCCGGCTGGCCACTGACATCCGTTTGAATCTCGGTGGTGGAGAGCTCAACAGCCTCGGGTTTCTCCTCGCCGCGCGGTGTGGTCTGTGCCTCAGTCTCCGCAATCTCCACAATCAGGGTTTGCGATTCGTTCTCCTGGTTATCGGGCTGCACCTCCAGACTGGTCTGCAAACCGATCTCATCCAGTGTCGGTTGATGCACTGGCGAAGTCTGCACGGATTTGATTTCCTGCTCGACTTCAGGCCTTTCGGTGGGCGAGGGAACTCGCGGTGTGGTCTGCTGCTCCTCGTCCTCAACTAGAGCCAGTTCCACCACCTCTGTGGGAATGACCAACTCAACCATTGGTGCACGCGGCGACTCCGAGGGCGACGAAACGACGGCATCTTCCACCACCTTGACCTTCGAGTCGATCTCGATGCTGGACAAATCGCTATCGGCACTGATCTCCACAATGGACTCATGGCGAACGTTGTCGCGTGGAGAATCTGCCGGAGAAACAGGCAGATCGGACTCAACTGCCGGCTGAAGTTCTTCTTGCTCGAGGTCGTCCTCGTGCTTAGTATCTCTTCTCTTCTTTTTCTTTCGACGCCGCTTGGCGTCGGCAGCGACGACTGGAGCAGCTGCTGCGGTCTCGATGATGGTCATGCTAACCTTGCCAGTGGCTGGGGCGGTTGAGGAGGAGTCTTCTTCCTTGCCCAGCACAACCTTCAGCACACCAGCACCGTTGTCCTCCAGGGATGGGGCTGTGATCTGGAAGGATTTTTGCGGAGCTGCTGAGGCCGCGGCCTCGCCAGAGATAAAGAGTTGGGTGGCCACGCGCAGGTCGGTTTGTGCAGGAACTGGTTCCTGTTCTGGCAAAGGTTCTTCTTCTGGCTTTTGTTCAGTCTTTTCAGTAGCCTCAGTGACTCCAGATTCCGCTGGTTTAACTGGGACAGCTTCTTGTAGGGTTTCCTCTACAGTTACCGGTGCCTTTTTCACCTCGAGAGGTGCAATTGCCTCTGGCAGAAGATCCACGATTTCATCGATGCAAGTAACAGCTGGCGTTGAAGATTGTTCCTTCAAAGCTGCGGCCAGGGATTGTTCAGCTTCCAGGAAGCTCTGAGTGTCAGTCTTGGGCTTGGACACAGGCTCGGCTGGAACAATGGTTTCCTCGGGCTGTTCAGTAGAGCTTGTGATGGTAGTTGTGGTCTTGGTTATGGTAATACTGCCAGTGGTAATTGGCTCAGCTACTGGTTGTCGTTCGATAGGCTTTGTCTCAGCAGTCTCATGCGGCACCAAATCCTCAGACTTTGTGCTCTGCTCACGCGGTGATTGTGGCTCAAATTCATACTGCTCCAGGGTCAAAGAGTTTCCTGTCTCTGGGCTTGTGGGCCAGATCTCCTCCACTGGCATGGAGGCCTCTGGCGCGGTTGTTGTGGTTGTGACTGCAATTTCTTCGGTGTGCTGGGAGAATTCTATGCTGGTGGGTTTTAGATGATGCTCCTGTGGCCAAATTTCATTGATATCTTCAACCACTTGCGGCACATCATCTACAATGGCTGCTGGAGTTGGTGGGGAGGAGTCTTTGGGTTCAGCTACATCCGCTGCTGGAACATGAACGGGACTGGTAGTGGCAACTTCTACGGGTTGTTCAACATCTTCTACTTGAGGTGCTGGCAACTCTACAGGTGCTTCTTTGGTCGTTTCTGTTGTTGGTGGTGTCTGTTGTTCTGGCTGTTCTTGTTCTTGTTCTTGTGTGGTTGCTGTTGTTGTTGTGGTGGTGGTGACTTGGTTAGACTCAATATCAAATACCTGTTGCTGCGGTTCTGCTGCTGTTGGCTTGCACAGATCCGTGGCAACTTCTTCGATGACCAGGCCGCCGGGCTCCTGCTCCTGTTCTTGTAACAATCGCTGGAACTCCTCCTCAGTCACCACTTTGCCGTTCACAGTGCGCACAATATTCACGTTGATGTGCGGTGCCGTCTCCTCTTCGGTGATCTCGACCTCCTCGGGCTCCTCAACCACCTCCTCGGTAATGTGCTCCTTGCCATCGATGATCACGACGCGTTTAATGATCTTTCGCGTTTTACGGATCACCTTGCGGGTCACCTGGTGGACCACAGCTCGAATGCTGCCCTGGGTTTGCACATCGCTGCTAGGCTGGGATCCCGGCACAATCACCTCTTCGAACGTCTCAATGGTGGGTTCCGTTTCGAACTCCTGCAGGATCACGCCTTCGGGCTGAGAGGAATCCACAAGAGCTCCGCGCGTTTGCTGCGTGACAACGGTCTGGATACTGCCTTCTAGGGGATCAGCCTTGGTTTCCGTGGTGTGCACATTCTCCAGATTGATCTGTCCCGTGGAGTGCACCTCAATGTTGCCATCCGAGTCGCTGATTGTCTCGATGGAGCTGATCTGCTGCTGCTGCACGATCTGCTGGCGAGTTCGGGTCACGACCTTCTTGAGCACAATGTGCTTGGTGCCATCGGGTCCCACGACCACTTCTGTGGTCGTCTCATCCGGCTCCACGAATGTGGTTTCGAATGCCTGCGGCACGTTCTTCAGAATCAGCTCGGTGGCGCGCTCAACATCGCCCTGCGGCCGTTGGTGATAACGAGCCTCGATCTGCACATCCTCCGGTTCTTCGGGCACATTCTCATTGCGAGTGGTGTCGATCTGGATGGTCTCCTTGCCATGCTGCACCGTCTGGGTCACCATTATGTTCTCAGTCGGCGAGCGCTCCTTCTGTGTCTGCAAAGCCACCTCTGCGGTCTCTACAGGTGGCGACTCCTTGAAGCTCGTCTGAGCCTCAACAGTCGTGGTGGTGACCACCACAGGAGCTGGTGCCTGGTGCAGGCTCAGCGAGGTCTGGGTCTCAACATACACACCCGTCGGTGGTTTGATCTCCTCTTCGGGCATAGAGCTGGAGGTAATGGTGTTCTCCTCGTTTGACTCGATGGATTCAGGCGCCGCCTCGATACCCGCTGGAATTTCCGTTGGTGGCTTGATGAGCGAATCGGCCAGTACGCGTTGGCGTTGCGCCTCCTCGCTCTTGGCCTTTCGCAGGTCCACAATTCGCTTTTCGATGGTAAAGATACGCTTGGTGGCCACCGTGATCTGTTCCCTCAGAATGGTTATGATGCTCTGCAGCTGCTCCATCAGCGTGTCGGCCAGGGCAGAAACATCGGGATGCGACTGGAGCTGGCGGGTCTGATCCACCAAATCATCCATGGACTGCTGGCGCTCCTTGAGAGTGCGCAGCAGTTGCTGGCTCCTCTCCACCTGCGACTTGAGCACCTGCTCATCGGTGCTGCTGTCCGAAGTGGGCTCGAAGGAAGCCAGCTCTGCCGAAACCTCGATGATCCAGCGCTCCAGTTCGAGGAGATGCTGCTGGTACTCGTCGATCTCCTGCTGCCGCTTCTTCTGGCCATGCATAGCATTCTGCAGAATAAGAATTAATATAAATAAGAGATGGTTAAGAAAACTAGCCCAAAACACTTGCCGCTATCATGGTGATGCCCTGCTGGGTGCGTCGCAGGAGCAAGTCAATGCGATCCACTGTGTCGTTGAGCAAGCGTTCGGTAGCTGGGTCCGTGGGCAGCGTCTTGGCCTGGGCCTTTAGCTGGCTGGCGTCCCTTTCGTGTACTTCGAGATTGCTTTGGATTAGCTGCACATTAGGCGTGTAAAATAGAGAGTTTTTTAGACATGTGTTCGAAACGATGTTGGTTGTACAATGGTGATTCTGATCTGGGCATTTCGGGCCTACAAAATTCAATATACTTTGACGGCAAAGGAGTCGGCAACTAGGAAACTGGACAACACTGACAAAACTGAACAGAGGAATTACCTATTTGAACAAAAATGTACGATTCAGTATGGAGTGATGCGATTGAGTTATTAAAAATCTCCGACACACGCCAGCATCCATTAATCGTTTACAAAACTTTATTATGTACAGGTGTAAGTATGTTCATTAAAAATAATTCTAGCTACGTTGGTTAAGAGGTTTGGTTGCCAGTTTTGCAAAAAACATGCATTCAGAATATGCTGTTATTAGAGTGTCTTAGTCTTAGCTTAATAATGTTTTTTACCTTCAGTCCCTGCAGCATGCCCTCCAGGCTGCTCTGGTTCATGTTCGCGATGCCATCCTCGACGCTCGAGAGCGATTGTAGCAGTTCGTCGAGCTCTAGCGCAATTAGTTCCTATTGATTTGCAAAGGTGTTTGGTTTTTGGGGATGAGATGGTGTAGAAAGTGGGTTAATATTAATAAACAATTGCAAGTTTCCGTCTAAATAAAGGCTAATTAACGCAATTGATGTAAATATATTTGTTGCCGGCTTACAACATATTTACATGCGAGTAAGTAAATTATTTTTAAATATTTATAAATGGATGCACGCAGCCATACATGAAGTCTTTTTTCGGGAATGCTTTTAAAAATAACTCTAGCTCTTAGGTTTAGCTTCTTTTAAGGTAAATTAACGTAACATGCAAATGGCATAAATAATAGTCTTAGTTGTAAATGGCGGCATAGTATTCATGAGGTAGGCGTATAGACAAAAGTACCAAGAAAAGTAAATGCGTTGCCTTACTGCCTGCTTTGAGGGTAAAAAGTTGGAAAATAGAATGCAATGCTTGTAACTTACTTTGGCTCTATTTGTGTATTACAATTAATCTATAGAGATTTCTCTTTACTGATCAATACTGTGGTTCAGATCTAGGTCCGATATTTACACACACACTTTGAACCTAACACAACATTTAGATTCTTGAAATGCTTCTTTTTCGCACTCAACACTCAACGCCTTCATTGCACATTGCAGACTAAAATTGTAAAATAAACGGGAGACTATTTTCGAGGAGGCCTGCACCGCGGTGCACCGCATGGATCGCATCGGATCCGGGCTGTATTTATAGCCGTGGCAGGGAACATGCTCTGCACGCACAAGAATTCGCGATAGGAGGCTGGGCGGTAGGCAAGACAATGAACTCGCATATAATATATATAAGTGCTTGCTATACACACAACATTAGGGACATTAATATATATTCTGCATTTGGGAACTTTTGTAATTGTGGGGCACTGTGTGTGCGGGGCAGGAAGAGTGCGTGTGTGCTCGGTGCGTGTGTCAGTGCTCTGTGTGTGTTGGTGTGTGGAAAATCTGCGAAGAAAACTACTACTGGGGATAAAATCAGCTCAGCATTAAAAACGTGCAGGTTGGTTAATATAGATTTTATTATTATGTATTATATCTCACTACCATTAGTAGTCTGTGATTATTACTGGGCTTTTACAAAGGTTAATATCAATTAGTAGTGGGAACTTAATCAATTAAGGAACGTAAATCAAGTCTACATATTTGTCTACGACTATGTTAGGTGCTTCTATTTAAAATTACAAACTCAAAACATAAGGCTTTCGGATGCGTTTAGCAGAACAACACATACAGTACAAAAAATAATAAGGATAGGAATGGAAAACTTAAGTCGAACATAAAAAATCAAACATGGTTTTTGATAATTAAGTTACGTTAGTAGTTCGGCAATCGCCTTGGTTTATTGCCACTGTGAAGACACCAGGTCCAGGCCAACATTTACTGCGGATCTAATGCCTGGCCGCAGCAGCATGATGTGCTGTTGGCCGGAACCTGGGCACAGCAGCAACCGCAGCATGACGAGCGATTGCCGTATAAAAGCCATGAACAAATACCGAAACCACACAGAAAAGCTGCAAATATTAAAATTATGAATAAACGAAGGCTCAATGTGATGTTCACCTTCTGGCGTTGCTGTTGCAGGTCGTTGCTGCTTGTGGTTGTTGTCGTTGTGGTGCTAGTTGTCGAAGGCGTTTCAATTGTGGTTGTTGTCGTTACGGTAGTGGTTGTTGTTGTGGTGCGCCTCAACACCTCCCCATTGTCAATGGGGGCGGCGGCGACGCCTACCGTTTCCTCCTGCCTGCGAATCGTTGTTGTCGTATCGGTGTGTGATGCTGCAACCTCTGGTGCCACATCAGGCTCTGCGGCAGCAGCAACTGGTGCCACTGCCGCCGGCTGTGTGATCTCCGGAGCTGCAGCTTGTGCCGCAACTGGATGCTCCTCCGCTGGTGTTGTCGTCGGCGTCGTTGTTAGCTTATCTACTACGGCTGTGGCAACTGGCAAAAGGGCGCTGGTTGCTACCAGCGCTGCTGCTTGTGTCGCCGCTGCTGCTGCGTTCGCCTTGGCGGTCAGCGTGTGAGTTGTGGCGCTTGCCAATTGGATTAGTGCGTTTGCAACGTTTAGGGGACTGGTATTGGCATTGGTGGTACTGGGGCTAGTTTCAGGGGCTTGGTCAGATGGGTCAGATGGGGCGGGGCTTGTGGTTTTAGTTTCGGTTAGTACAGATTGTTGATCTCCTAATTTCACCTGAGGCTGTTCGGCTTCTAGAGCCAGATAAGTACTCTGATCCCGCCAGTGTCCCACACCACCCGGAAGATCCGCGGACCTGTATTCCGATGAGCAGCTACGGTTCTGACCTTGCTGCGCATCGTGCTCGGGAGTGGGAGTCACATTACCACTACTACCGCTACCAGGATCTCGGTCGTTCGGTTTATCATCGTCATCGTTGGGCTTACGAATTTCAGGCACAGTCGGCTTGTCCCCCTCATCGTCATCGTCGTCGTCGTCATCGTCACTGTCATGGTCGTCCTTGTCGGGTTTTCCAGTCACATCGGGTTGCTGCGGTTTCTTGTCTTTGTCAAGTTCCGATTCCCCACTGGCAGAATCAGCACGTTTCAGTCTGTCGATCGAATTGTCGGCCAAATCTGCATCGACACCGGTTGGTTGCCAGTCGTCCAGATACAGATTCAGTCGCAGCTGATCGAGGTTGCTAGGTGACGGTGCTGCCAGCGGTTGGGCGGTAGGAATGATTGGTAATGACGATGCTTCTGGTTCAGTCTTTTCTACAACGCGATCAGTAATCGTGGTCGTCGTGGTTGTCACTACAGTTTCTGTAATGCTGTCAGTCTTATGCTTATCGTCTTGAGTTTCCTGAGCATTCGTCCTGTCTGTGGTTGTTCCCGGCAGCAAAGCAAATGCTTCGTTTGCCGAGTGCCTGTAGTGATTGATTAGCTTAACGAAATCGTCCTGGCTAAGATGCCAGAGCAGGTTACTGGGCTCGATAGGGAGTTGTGATTGTTCAGGGATAGGAGTTTCAGCAGAGATGGGTTCAATCGAAGGTTCTACAATGGGTTCTACCTCAAGAGTTTCTACAACCTTAATTTTCTCAAGTTTGGGTTCTGTTTTTACAATGGCCTCAGCTGACGTTTCAAGCTTAAGGACCTGGCTAATGGTATCAACATCTATACGAGTTTTGGGTAGGAGAGTACCCTGATCGAGATATAGATTTAGAGCAAGAATTTCAGAATTAAGTTGGGGTATAGCTTCGGGTTCAATTATCACATAATCATCTAGTGTGTCAACTTCCTGCTTAACCTCAATTGGAGGCGTCTCCTCCGGAATGCTTACCACCTGCAATTGTTGATATTGTCCATACAACAAGTCGTATTGAGGACGCAGATTGAAGCCTTCGCGTAAGAGATTGTCGGTGAGGTTTTCAGGTTGGTTTAGTTCGATGATTTTGGTCTCAATGATAGATTCTTTAATTGGTTCAGTGTTCAAAGCAAGGTCATTCGTGTGGCTAGTTACCACTGTGGACACATAGGACGTTGCCGACGGCTCATCCTCTACAATGGTAGTATCCTTATATGATGTTACAGTTGTGGTCACATAAGTGGTCGTAGTTGTTGTCACCTCTTGCGTGTCTTCGACATCATCAAGAGACTTGGGCTCCTGGTAGTCGGTAGTTTTGCTTACTACAACGGTGGACCAATCAGGCGAAGTCTTATCTTCCTCGTTTTGTTCGGGAGCTGGGAAGATTTTCGTCTCGGTTTGGACTATGGCTGACCAGGTTGTTGGTTGGTCAATTGGTGACTTTACGGCTATTTCTTCAACAATTTCATTACTAGGAATGGTTACTGTCATTGGCTTGGTTTCCTTCACATCCGTTGATGTTTCAATTGTGGTTACAGTTGAAGATACTTGTCCAGGCTTAAGTGTGGCAGACCAGTAAGATGTTTCACAAATGAATGAATCATCATCACTTGGAAGTACTGTGATGTCAGAAGCTTCTTCAAAAGGTGCCAAGGGTGTTGAGGACTTTTCAGCATCAGGAGTGGAAGTTTCTGTTGTTGATTCAGTAGTTACTGTAGTGGTCGTGACTGTTGTGATGGTTTTTGTTTCATCTACAGTAGTTTCAACAATTGGCTCAGACTTGGTAACTTCTTCAACAACTGTGACCTCCTCCTCTTGGGGCTCAGGAATTGGTTCTTTGTCGACGACAGTTTCAATTGTGACGACCTCGGTTTCCTCAGGAGCCTGTGTTACGTCCTTAAATGGCGCCAGAGGGGTTTCTTGTTCTTCATCGTCGGAGAAGTTCATCGGCTCATCCAAGACATCCATCCAAGAGCTGGACGAATCGTCAACGGGCAGACCGGCATAAGCAGGTTTCTTCGGTTCCTCAGGTTTCTGCGGTTCCTCAGGTTTTTTCTCAGGTTCATCAAGTTTCTTCTGTTCCGCGGGAGTGGAAGTTTCCGTTGTTGATTCAGTAGTTACTGTAGTGGTCGTGACTGTTGTAATGGTCTTGGATTCATCCACAGAAGTTTCAACAATTGGCTCCGACTGGGTAACTTCTTTAACAATAATAACCTCCTCTTTTTGGGGCTCAGGAATTGGTTCTTTGTCGACGACAGTTTCAATTGTGACAACCTCGGTTTCCTCGGGAGCTTGTGTTACGTTCCTAAATGGCGCCAGAGGGGTTTCTTGCTCTTCATCGTCAGAGAAGTTCATCGGCTCATCCAAGACATCCATCCAAGAGCTGGACGAATCGTCAACGGGCAGACCGGCATAAGCTGGTTTCTTCGGTTCCTCAGGTTTCTTCTCAGCTTCCTCAAGTTTCTTCTGTTCCGCGGGAGTGGAAGTTTCTGTAGTTGATTCAGTAGTTACTGTTGTGGTCGTGACTGTAGTAATGGTCTTTGATTCATCAACAGTAGTTTGCACAATTGGCTCAAACTTGGTGGTTTCTTCGACAACAATTAAGTCCTTTTGTGGCTTTGGAACTGATTCTTCTTCGGTGGCAATGGATACTTCCTTAACTGTATCCACGGGTGTTTTTTCCAGAATTCTGTCATTGTCGATGTTTTTGGGTTCCTTCGATTTATTGTTGGTCTCCTTGAGGGTCTTAGGTTCCTCCGGCATAAATGTTTCGGTGATGGACTGGGTGGTTACTGTTTTGATGGTTGTAATCGGCTGTGTCTTATCCTCAAATGGAACTTCGACACTTGTCGTCGTCTGGTCAACGTTTTCATCGACACTTTCGGATGGCTCCAATTTGGTTTCTGCTTGAGGTTCAACAAAAGGCGCCAACGGAGTTTGGTGGCTAGATTTTTCAGCATTAATGAAATCCAAAACTTCAGTTGGTGATCTACGCTTTGACTTTTGCTTAGACTTTTTAGTTCTTGGTTCGGGCTTTTCTAGGGTGAGAGGAATGCTTACTGTATGTGACATTGAGGGTGTCTTTACGTCTGCTGGTACAATTTCCTTGGTCTCAACTTCAAGAAGTCGAATTTGCTGAGCCGGCTGGGGTACATTGTGTGCTGCTATAGCAGCCCACGACATACCAGAGGTGTTAAGAGCAGGGGCAGGTGCAGGAGAAGGTTCTCGCACCGGAAGAGTAATCGATTTTTCAAGTAATGGCTCCTTTTCCACTGGGAGTTCAACTGCTGGAAGGGGATCGACCGGAGCTACGGATGGTATTACTTGTGTCTTGTCCTTTGGTTTCTTGGATTTCTTCTTTTTTGGTTTCTCATCACAGTTCGAAATGTGCGACTGTTGAGACCGAGAACGGGACCGATTTCTTTTCTTTGAAGTAATTTCCAAAAATCCATGGTCACTTTCGGGCTGCTGTTTTTCCTCCGATAATACTTCAGTTATCTGTATTATTGGTCTATCGCTACCTCGCGAACGTCTATCCGGTTCTGGTTGCTTTTCGATTGGTTCCCGGGAAATTGGTTCTTGATACCATGAATCCGTAGGATCCACATCATCCTCATCTACAAGCTCTCTCCAAGACAACTGGGATGGTTTTTCGGTATAGTCATCGCTATGAACTTGTAAGTCTAAAGGCGTAACGGGGTCGGGGAATTCTAGAAGAACATTTTGGGGCTGCACTTCGGGAACAATCGGCTTTTGTTCAAACACCTTTGCCTCAGCCACTGCAACAGTCTTATATTTAATATTCGTGTTGTCGGTGTAGCCGGACTTTTTAACTACTTCAGCGTAGGTCTCTGATGATGACCAAACTGATGGTTTGGCAGGTCTTGGCAATTGGATATTAAATTCCGGTGTTGATGATCCGGAAATCAGCTCACTTTCTGGTTTTTTCTCGTAGACAAAGGTATCCATAACTTGTTGATCAGTTTCCTTTTTAGGTAAGCTCTTTTGCTTCTTAGTCTTTTGTTTCTGAGGCTTCTCTTCAACGTAAGTATTGAGTTCCTGATCTTGAGGAACGTCCTGAGGTTTTGGGATTACATCGACGGAGTCACTGGAACGCGATTCGGTAAACGTTGGTGTCAAGTCGATATTATGTGACACAATTGAAGACCACGATAGGGTTTGTACCGGCAACTGCTCAGGAACTGGCTTTGGTTGTTCTTGTGGTAAGAGTTCTTCAGGAACAAATACAGAATCAAAGCTTGGCTGTTGAATTGGATCCACAGTTTTCTTTTCCCTCTTAGGTTTCGGTTTCTTCGTCTTATCGTTCACAATCGTTGAGTAGTTCTGCTCCCGCGTAATGAAGTCGTGAATGCCATGAGTTTTTTGTACATTTTGTGGATCACTTGACTTTTGAGTTTCAGAAACAGTTGTCAGAGAGACTATTGATGACCAGGACATAGGAGACGTAACAGAGACTGTTGTCGGTAGAGGTTCTGGCGCAGGCTTGACTTTCTCAACGATACTGTGCTCCGCAACAGGTTCCTCAACTGCGGTCACTTCAACAATGGTTTCCACAACAGGTTCAGGAACAATTTCAACTTTAGGTTTCTTGTCCTTCTTTGCTTTCTGCTTCTTTGGCTTTTCTTCCACAGATTCTACTGGTTTTGGCTGCTCAGGTTCATGTGAAATGACATCGGTAGTGACTTCTGTAGTTTGCGAAACTATGGAAGACCACGAGAACGGCTGCAAAGGAGCATGTTCAGAAACTGGTGCCGGTTCTGGCTCAGGCTTGATTTCCTCAACGACAGTAGGCTCCACAACAGGTTCCTCAACTGCGGTCACTTCAACAATGGTTTCCACAACAGGTTCAGGAACAATTTCAACTTTAGGTTTCTTGTCCTTCTTTGTCTTCTGCTTCTTTGGTTTTTCTTCCACAGATTCTTCCGGTTTTGGCTGTTCAGGTTCATGTGAAATGACATCGGTAGTGACTTCTGTAGTTTGCGAAACTATGGAAGACCACGAGAAGGGCTGCAAAGGAGCATGTTCAGAAACTGGTGCCGGTTCTGGCTCAGGCTTGATTTCCTCAACGACAGTAGGCTCCACAACAGGTTCCTCAACTGCGGTCACTTCAACAATGGTTTCCACAACAGGTTCAGGAGTAAGTTCAACCTTAGGTTTCTTGTCCTTCTTTGCTTTCTGCTTCTTTGGCTTTTCTTCCACAGATTCT
>VNJV01005810.1:0-10416 GCA_008042635.1 Drosophila nikananu | reverse complement strand
TTTCAGGAGATTTTAACATTAACTTTCGTGATAACAAAAAATCAGAGCCATTAACAAAATTTCTTCTTGAAGAATTTAATTTAAAAATTAATAACGATGCGACAATACCAACAACTAAATTTCATACCACTATTGATGCTGTTTTTTCGAGATACTTGGACAAAATTGTATCTCTAACCTTTGTATCTTACTTTAGTTACCATAAGCCTATTGTTACTATGATTGAATAAATTAATTAAATTAATACACTCAGAATGAATGAGTAAAATCAGTTTTGTAGTTCTCCTTTATTTACCTCCGTCTCTCTTATTGACCTCCATCTTGCTAGGTTTCATAACAGTACACAAGCGTAAGGAAGTTCGTTCCTAACGCGTGTCCGTAGACACACTCAGTTTTTTTTCTTTGATTTATTTCATGTATTTACATTTACTAATATATACATTATATTTCTTTTTAATAATATTATCTTAGACTTAAACATTTGTCAATAAATTATTATATTACAAACTAAAATAAATTGTTTTATTTTACGTGGTTATAAATATTTATTATATGTATACATATATATATTATTATTATTATTTATTTATTTATTTATTTATTTTTTTTTTCAGCCTTCTCTGATTTTCTTAGCATAATAATCTTTACAATAATGCTCTATTACATTTTTCATTTCATTGCAAATCGCACTTTCATTTTCCTCCAACTTTCTAGATCTAGATTTAAACATAAACATGCTGTCACATTCTTGCTGGCCAGTAAATAAACAATTTTTGTACCACTCAAATGTTATTTTTTCCAGACAACTCCGTTTTATTCCCTTATTTTTTTTAATACATTTCAGAGGCTGACTACCTACAAATGTATGCATTCATTTTAGAACGGAGCCCGATAAATTGTCGGTAAATTTACTAAAGCTATGGAAATTTGATCAACTAATAAGATCCCTTGCACATAATCGTGGACGTCCGCCTTGTGGACCAATGGGTGGGGCATCCCATTCCTTTACTAGACGAACGTCAACGTGCTTTTCTGTATTCTCGAGACATTTCCAATATATACTGTTGTTTAGCAGTTTGAAAAAGTCTTTATCAAAGACATTTTTAAGCACATTCAAGCACTGTTGTAGGGATTTATAATGAATTATATATTTCTCCTTGTTACGGAGATCAGCTAAAAGCTTCTTAACTTTAGAAGTTGAAGAGGGAAGCTTGTTTGCAGGACAGAAAGGGAGATCATTTTGTAAACTATGTAATTCGTATGTATATTAAAAGTCAACCTCTAAAATATAACCATACTCACTATCCTCTCCAATGTTTGCAACATTAAATGTTTGAATTTCCTCATTTTCTAACCACTTAAACTCCCCTTAGGGTAAGGACTCAGACATGGCCCAACCATACAAATTATTTGCATCCACATACATTAAATATTCTGATTCTTTAGAAGAATCAAAATCTTTAAGGTACTTGTGATCTTCCTTGGTATATCGATGACTGCTTTGTACTAAACCCCCTCGAATGCCACACTGAATAAATCTGATCATATCAATATCAGTGAGTAATTCGAGGAAATTTGAGTAGTTTTAAGCATTGCATCCCAAGACAAACTCGGAATTGTGAAATAATGAGCAGGGTCAAGCTCATGAATTTCTAAACAAATTCCCCTAAAGTTTTGAAAAACGTCAGCCAACAACAACACATCAGTTTTTAAATATAGTTCTAGGTAGTCTTTAAGTGATTGACACTTGAAGTGACCCCAGACTTTACATGCGTGTGCATAATCAGCCTCTGAACATTGTGACTCGCTTAAATTACTATAAAACTTTTCTCGGGGTGGCAGAGAAGTCTCATTAAGTCTTTGAACTGAATCTAAATATTCATATGGGAAAACGCCTTTCCTACGAAGAAGGGAAAAATCTTCTCTATTCGGATACTGAGATTTTAATACATTTAAATGATCATCATTTAAATTACTGGCCAGAGTGTCTAGACTAGAGGACTAGAAAAAGGAGGAGTCTAAAAATCTTATTTCTAATGTACTATTTTCTACAGGGATATATTTTGAAACTGAAATATATAATTCCTTGTTCATTGGAATTACTTTAATATCACCTTCAGTTTCCCCAACCTCTTTTACAAAAAGGTGAGCATCATATTTGGAAAAGTTGTGAAAGAAAACTGGGATAAAATCACCAGTTTTCAATTTGAGGTTGAATTACTATGAGCTGCACCTCGAAATCTACCTGTGAAATGGCAGTGATCCCTCACTCTATCATTACCTAATTCTCGCTTACAAATATGGCAATTAAGAGCTCCATAAAAATGTAATTCATCTTGTTGGCTCATTTGTAATGGGACTGGTACTGTCATATGATTTAAATATAACTCGGACAAATCAGACGTTAGACAATCAATGAAAGTGCGACTCACATTCGCACCTGTATTTAAAACAAACTTATCTAAACTAGAATCAAATACACACTTTATGTAGTATGCAAATGATATCGGTACATGCGTATTTACAATTTCGGTCTTTTGACTTACTAATACTGATGTCGGCTCCAGTATACATTCAAAGTCAGCATAGACTATGAATGGTACCTCCAGTTGACGATGAACATTGGTGAATTCCAGTGTTGATGCATTGTGATGCGGTGCCTCCGTCACTATATTGCTACATATCTTAGCATGTTCCTCAGCCCTTTGGTCGCTCGTCGAATGGCATAAACATTTGTTGCAAAATAATCTAGCAATTTGTTGCTGTCCCATTTGTGCTGAGAGTAATCTAAAAATAAAAATAAAAAAAGAATTAGTACATCAATTTGAATTTATATTATTTAATTGTATGTTTATTATTTTCTTTTTCTTATACTTGGACTTTATCCACACAAAATGTCCATTAGCCTGTGCAGTTGCTCTATCAACATATAATAAATTAATGTGAAAATCCCTTTCCACAGCTTTCGAATAAAGTGGTCCAAACACTTTATTCTCATCCTCGTCATAGCCAAACACATTTAGGCTTATGAGTGGGTTTTGAGCAGTGAATTTTTGAATTTTCTGTTTCTAAATTGGGAAATTCAAACCACTAAAATCATGTTTCATAAAGCCTTGAATAATCACTTTTTAATGTGTATCGTACACAGAAATAAGTTTTAGTATTTATTCACTAATTTACATAGATTGATTAATTATAACAAATTGGCGCGTGTCAGAGGCAAAACCCAAAAAGCAGCGATGTATGTCGTGGTCGTCGAGAATAGTGATGATAGAATCGCCTAGAGAAGGCCTCTCGCGATCTCGATACTCGTGTAAGCTATCGAGTTCGTTCACACTATTGTAAGCTGCTGAGAGTTGCCACAGTACCCCCCTCCTAGAGTACCAGTTGGGAAAAGTATCTCGCTGGGAGTATGATTCGTCGTCCAGATCTCGATATCTGCGTGGCAGGTTGAGCGATTGGTGCTTTCCTTTGTTCCTGTATTCCTGTAGGAGGTTCCTCTTTGAAGATGTATGCTGGTTTAAGACGGTCGATAGAAACATTATTGGCCTTTGTGCGGCCTTTGAGAGTAAAGTCGTGTTTCGCTATTACTTCAAACGGACCCTCGTAGTTAGGTTCGTGTGAAGCGATCGATGCACGTAAGACAGTATCGATATCCGTTCGAAGAGGGCAGTGGGCCAACGATATCTATATTGATGTGCTCGAAGCGAGCGTCGCAGGCGGCATACTCTCCAAGTGGCTGGACTTTGGCTTTTTGGCACGGGATACAGGAACGTACGATTTTGGCGACATCCTTTGCCATGCGAGGCCAAACGGCACCCATCGCGTCGTCCGATGCATCGGTGGTCAACGTTTCTTGAGAATTTGGTGCCATGTAGTTCAGCAACGTAGCATTTGCGAGGTCGTTTTTACAGGCGTCGAACGCGTGATCGGCTTCTGTAGACCAGAGTCGTTTTTTTGTCGTTTTTCTTATTAGGTACTTGAATCAGTGTCTGGAGTATATGTTGATTATCAGCAGCACGTGGGATAAACGGCCGATAGAAGTTGATCATACCCAGAAACTTTTTCAGATCCTTGGCAATAAGCGGTTTTTTGAAGTGACGGATGGCTTCCACTTTAGATTCAGATGGTTTTAAACCGTGCTGGCTGATGTCATGACCCAGGAACGTGAGTTGAGACTTTCCAAACTGACACTTCTCGAAGTTCACGGTGAGTTGTGCCTTTCGGAGGCGGTCGAGGACTATGCGGAGGTGCGTCTTGTGCTGCGCTGCGGACTCTGAAGCGATCAAAATGTCATCGATGTATGCGAAAGCAAAATCGAGGCCCTGTATGACGTCGTTTATGTACCGCTGAAAAGTCTGCGCTGCATTTCGCAAGCCGAACGTCATGAACAAGAATTCGAATAACCCAAAAGGCGTGATAATGGCTGTTTTGGGAATATCTTGCGGCTCAACAGGGATCTGGTGATATGCTTTTTGCAGGTCTACTTTAGAAAATATATTCTTAGCGTATAGAATGCTCGTTACATCCGTATGTACGGAATCGGATATCGATCCGGCACTGTTACGTTGTTTAGTGCTCGGTAGTCTCCGCATGGACGCCATTCTCCGTTTGCTTTCTTTACCATGTGTAAAGGGCTTGACCAGTTGCTTTTTGAGGGACGACATATTCCTTTATCCAAAAGATAGGAAAACTCGCTCTGCGCTGCCTTGAGTTTGTCTGCTGCCAGTCGTCGTGCACAAGCGTAAGTGGTCGGGCCGTTTGTCGTGATAAAATGCGTTACTTTTGATGTTGCGAGATCTCGATATTCATGAAGTAGCTTGGCGTATTGGTTGCACGCATCGTAGGATAAAATCCGAGCTATTTCATGCGGAGGCGTGCCACAGGTCGATTCGGATAGCGTTGCTCGATCGATAAGTTTAAGTCGCTTAATGTCAACGAGCAAGTTGAAGTGTTGAAGAAAATCGGTTCCAATGATAGCGCAACTTCAAGGCTATGTTTACACCATATGAAGTGTATCCCTGTGGCGTTTTGCTTCTTGTAAAGTAAGATAGTATAGCCCACTTGAAGCAGTATATATCCTCATTCTGCACAATTATGACTGCATTTTTATTTTTCAGCTTTTTGGGGAGCTCAAAATGACTCGACCCTTTTAATGCATCACATTTCAACATATTTAATTCCACTCTGATGATGCGAGTTAGCGTCCACCCGCTATCCCTTTCCTGGAACTCGCTCATTTTGGATTCAATTTCTTCTTTGTGGAAATTGAATTAAGCAGTGAAATTTGAAGCAGCTGTTATGAATGTCATTTTAGTTTGAAATGACTTTATTTCCACACTTGTGAAATGCGCCTTCACTAGCATATATTCTCCAAACAATTCAAAATTTATTTTTGAGCAATGGGGAGAAGTCATTACTCTTGCACTGTGGGGAACCACTGCTGTGCCCGCTTCATTCAGGAATTCAGCGCGATTCCTAACAGCAGGCCCTTCATTGACAAACATATATTGCACAAAAATATATCCGTCCAAAATCTGCTTACACTTCCATCAACAGGTTGTGTTGCAAAAACTTGATGTTGCTCGGAGCGGATATGGGAATGCCATTTCATCCCTACATGGAGACATTTTTGACAAGTTTGACAAAAAATGTTGGCGTTGTTAATGTTGGAGGTTGAGGTGGAGGTGAAGGCAGTGGAGCTCATGTTGTTCATGGTGGTGCTGTTGCTGGTGTCGAAAATGCAAGTGGTATATGCATAAGACCACATGCTCATTGTGGAACAAGTAAATGTAGTCTACGACTTTGTCAGCATCCAAAATTTTTAGTTGGAGATAGCTGGTGAGCCCGTCCTTTCGTGCACACACAAGTGACCCTTTTTTATCATCGGTAAAAATCTCGGCTGACGGTGACCTTTTCATCCCATCCTCTTCATTGCATTGTGTGCTCGCAGGTCTGCACAGGCTACGTTGACCTGATCGCACGTGAATGGAGGTGCGTGTACAGGTGCTACCCTCCATCCCTTTTTGGGTCTGATTTGATCGTGGGAAATCCCGGATCAAACGCGTTTCGATATCGCTCGCTCGCATTCGCTCTCGTAATCGAATCGAGTGCGTCTTCGTGGCGGTCCCGTTCCACACACGTTTCTCACGTGTCCTCACACCATTCAATTAGTGACCCTAATTAATTTGTATTACCCTACCCTTTTATGGGGGTGACAGGTGTGAGATAACCCTTATTTATCTAATTAATTACCCTATCAATTAGCGGCACATCAAAGGTGGCCCAGGACTGAGGTAAATAAACTACTTTGCCTGTTAGTCCTATTTCCCGCGGGTTCTTGTTAGGTGAACCTTTGCCGATCGCCGGCCGAACTTAATGAGCTCCGGAAGGCTGTGGTGTGCCTTATATAGCGGTTTGGCGGAGGCTAGTGTGCCCTCATACGCGCGCGTCATACCCCCCTCCTTTTGGAGAAGGTGTGTTCCTTTATCTTAACGATGTTGGCGCGCGTCACTTTTACGCTCCATGTTTTCTCTCCGTCATCTATAAGGCACGACATCTGTTTCCCGTATCGCTTCCTGGCCACTCTTTGTCGAATCTCCTTGAATCTCCTCGGTGTGCAGGCCAATAATGTCGCGGTCTGGCGACGTCGTCCGGTTTCCTCTGGGGTTGCGCATGATGGCGTTTGCTGGCGTCCCACCCCCACTTGATGATGCGTGGTGGCTGCTGCAGCTGCATCTCTCCCGCTCGTGGTCCGGCCGGCTGCGCTCGTGAGCCCTCGGTTGTCGTTGCCCATGATGCATCCTCGACGTCTGGGCGTGGTGGCGGTGGGATCGGGGTAGGTCGTGGTGGCGCTTGTGGTTTCTGCGGCTGTATGCTTGCCACCCGGTTGTTGGGCTGCGGCATCGTTGGGACCGTGTCGGAGCTTGTTCTCCCCTGCGGCGTGTGCGCGATCCTCTGTCTCCCGCCCGCCGTTTTTGCCATTGTTGATTTAGCGGGTGGTACCAGTGCATCCCCACCGGGTCCTAGTCGGCCCATTTTGGCCGGTGCCGTCCTCTTCCTTGCCACGCCGGGCATCGCCGTTGCCTCCACCAGCTTGGCCCTGATAGTGGCAGCCGCCATCTTCCGGTGCGTCTCCCGAAACTTCCGCACACTTTCCTGCATTCGGTGCATCTCGTTGCCGTGCGCTGTAATGGAATTTTAATGATTTTTGTTATTCTTATTGTCGTGTCAACTCTTCAGTGTTGTAAAGCGTTTTTGTGTTGTGCAATATATACTGTGTGCTGTGTATTGGTTAGTGTTAAGTTGTGTATGTATTATTTGGTATAAAGCTTAGTGTTGCCTAATGATTGTTGGTCAGTGTTGTGTCGCATCCCGTTTTATGCTGGGCTTTCGATATATCGATCCGTTGCTTGGATGATCACCGGCGATCCACCTGCCATAGTCCGTCATATTTCAGCGCTAACTTCGCATTGAATTTGTCCGCCGCCTTCGACAAGAAGTGTGTCCTGCACCAAATCAAATCCCCGACGGCCGGTTTCCACTCTCTTTTCTGCAAATTATAGTGGTAATTTTGCTGCTCTGAGGCGTCCTTCATGTGCGCTCTTTGTATATCTTTTAGTCCACCTTACTTCTACGTTTTCCGCCCTCATTCCCGAACCCCGCGTTATTGTAACAAATAGCGCGTTTTTAAGTCTAAGCTCCCTACCGAATACGAGTTGTGCGAGATTCTGAGGTGCTGCTATTGTACGCCAACATTAGTTCTGGCATGTTGTTCGTCCCATGTTGTTTGTTCCTCTTCCGAAAGCTGCGCGATCATCGTTTTGACCGTCCTGTTTGTCCGTTCGGTTGGATTCTCTTGGGGTATGTATGACGCCGTGAACTGCTGTTGGATACCCCACTTCTCCATGGCCGTTCTTGTTTCATGCCCTGTGAACTGTACCCTGTTGTCAGAGATCAGAATTTTCGGTGCTCCAATCCTCTATATCACCCGTTCCCAAAATACGCGTAAGAATGCCTGTGTCGTTGCTTGCCGAATTACTGCCAAGTCTACTGACTATCAGAGTAGTTTTTCCGTTGCTTGGTTCGTGGCAGCGGTCCCACGAAGGCTACGCAAGTGGTCTCCAAGGGTGCTTCCGCAATCCTCGTCAGCATTTTTCCTGCGCCTTTCTGTTGCGAAATTTTGTATTTTTGGCAACATTGGCATCCTTTAACAAACGTGTTTACGTCTCTTGCCAATCTTGCCAGAAGTATCGACCTCTCACTCTTTTCATCGTCTTGAAGATTGCTAGATGGTTTGATGTTTATGGTTTTCTGAGAGCATATGTTGTATTTCTTCTTCCTTTACACATAACTTCCAAGGCTGATGGTCTCCTCGGTTGTCGTTTAGCCTGTAGAGTCTCCCATCCCCTATCCTGAACTCCTCGTTGTTCTTGTTATTTTCCACCTCCAGGTATTTCTGTTCCCCCCAGTTCTTTGTCCCAATTGCTTTCAAATGGGGATTGGGAGCCCTGGACAGCGCGTCAGCTACTGCGTTTAATTTTTCCTTTCTGTAATGCACCTCAAATTGGAATGGCTGCAGCCCAAGTGCCCGTCATGCCACTCTTCCCGAAGGATTTTCTATAGAATTCAACCACTTCAGAGCCACTTGGTCTGTCACAACTACGAACCGGTAGCCTTCCAAGTACATCTTGTACTTGTTTATCCCCCAATATATGGCCAAACATTCTTTTTCCGTCGCACTGTAGTTCCGTTCCACCGGACTCAGCTTCCTGCTTGCATAGGATATAACATGTTCTGCGTCGGCTCCGTCCTGTGTCAACACCGCACCTATCCCTAGGTCGCTGGCATCTGTCTGAAGCTTAAATTGTCGTGTAAAATATGGACACGCCAGCACTGGTGCACTTGTCAGGCTCTCCTTCAGACTGGTGAAGGATGCTTGGTGTTCCGGGTTCCATTCGAATTTCTGTCCTTTCCTAGTCAGATTCTGTATTGCCACGGCCTTCTCTTTAACCGTTCCGCAATGATCCGTTCTTTTTGCGAATGCGGCTACTGCCCTTCTCAATTCCTCGATCCTTCCTGACGTTTCCAGTCCGACCTCGACTGCATATCCCGTTAGTTCGTCTTTCGTCGCCAGATACACCCAGCTCGACATTCCTCTATCGGTGTCCGTTCTCTTGCAACCCCTACACCTGTCTCAGGCGCCACTGTGACGATCGGTCAGTGCTCGGATGGCTCAAAGATGGTCAGGATTCGTCTCAGATATTATTATTTGGTTCAGGTGGGGTTGCTGGAAGAGAATCTAACCCGGGTCCCAGAGGACAAGACAGGAGAATTACACAGTAAATGGCTATCGGGTCTTTATTGGTTTATAATATGTTTACAGTAGTGTCGGGGTGGCTGCTATCCTCGTATCGTAACCGACGGTCGTTCGGTTTGGGGTCGTCCTGTCTCGTTCCTGGGCAGGTTTCAATTCATTCAGGAATTCAGCGGGACTCCTAAAAGCAGGCCCTTCATTGACAAACATATATTGCACAATGCGACCCTTAAATCCGTCCAAAATCTGCTTACACTTCCATCAACAGGTTGTGTTGCAAAAAATTTATGTTGCTCGGAGCGGATATGGGAATGCCATTTCATCCCTACAGGGAGACATTTTTGACAAGTTTGACAAAAAATTTTGGCGTTGTTAATGTTGGAGGTTGAGGTGAAGGAGGTGAAGGCAGTGGAGCTCATGTTGTTCATGGTGGTGCTGTTGCTGGTGCTGATGGTGGTGGAGCTGGTGATGTTGATGGAGCTGATGGCGATGGTGCTGGAGCTGATGCTGATGTTGGAGTGGGAGTTTGTTTTTTTTAAATGTTTTAGTTGATGAATGTTTTTGTTGTTGTTGAAGATTGTTTTTGTTGTTTGTTGATGATTTTTATACCCTTGCAGGGTATTATAATTTTAGTCAGAAGTTTGCAACGCAGTGAAGGAGACATCTCCGACCCTATAAAGTATATATATTCTTGATCAGCATCAACAGCCGAGTCGATCTAGCCATGTCCGTCTGTCTGTCTGTCTGTCTGTCCGTCCGTTTCTACGCAAACTAGTCCCTCAGTTTTAAAGCTATCTGGATGAAACTTTGCAGATATGCTCCTATATGCTCTCACTGATATATATGTCGGAAGGAGCCGGATCGGCCGACTATATCATATAGCTATATAGGAAAGATCGGTAAATTTTAATGAAAAAAATTATAACTTAGCCAATTTTTACAATATTTGAATAAAATTTGAGATATGGCCATTTTGTATTATTCTTGAATTTCGTTTTTAATTTGATCAAAAACGGACAACTATAACATATAGCTGTCATAGGACCGATCAGAAAATTTTGATGAAAAAATCTAACTAATCCAATTTTTCACATATTTTC